>LT667630.1:0-18140 GCA_900128745.1 Bathycoccus sp. TOSAG39-1
TGTTGTTGTTGTTGTTGTTGTTGTTGTTGTTGTTGTTGTTGTTGTTGTTGTCATTAGTAGTAGTGCTCGTAGTGGTGGTAGTATCACTTGCTTCCTTTTTTGTTTCTTCTTCGTCTTGCATGTTCTTTCCTTCTCCGGCGTCGTCTTCAGAAACTTTCTTTTTAGAGAGGTCATTTTCGTCTAGAGAGAGCACTTTTTCTCTCTCTCCTTCTCCTTCGTCTCCTTCGTTTCCGAATATTTCCGCCCTCGCTCGTTTATACTCCTCCTCTCGCGCTAACTTCAAGTTCTCCAGAGTCATTTGCACCGTCTCCTCGTTGTTTTCTATGGCGTCATCTACGTCTACTCCTACTGCTCCTGCATCATCTTCTTTTTCTTCTTCTTCTTTGTCGTCGTCGTCGCCGTCTCTTTTCTTCCCTTTTTTATCATCTTCTTCTTTCTTCTTCGAACCGCCTCCGACGATGATGTTCTTCGCGGACAACTTCTTCGTCGATGGAGAAGGGGAGGAAGAAGATGTCGAGGAGATCATTGTCATCGTCACGGAAACGACAAAATAAACTTTTTATTAAACTATGCGATCGCTGCGACTTCTCTCGAACCGCGCGCGAGGAAGATTGGTTTTTTGTTTTTGCTCTTTTATTTCTTCGAGCCTTTTTTTTTAATGTCTCCTTCGTTCTTCTGCAAAAAAAAAAAACAAGAATGGCAGAGACCGCCCCTGGCTAGCCCCCGCCGCCGCCAAAAAAGAAAAAAAGAGAGTTGGGGGTAAAAAAACGCGCGAGAGAAAATACGTACTACGACACGGGGGGGCACTTTCTTTTCTCAGACGTCTTGTTGGAGGCAAAACAACTTGTGTCTTCGAAAAAAAAAAAAAAAAAAAAAAAAAAAAAAAGACGACGAAACGTCGTTTGTGAACCACAAACGTCCTCCTCCTTCAAAAAAAACGAGAGAGAAAAAGAGAGAACCTCTCGAGAGAAGAGGGTTAATAATACGTCCACTAATCCAAAAAAGGAGGTTCAAAATCTTCAGATTGCTCGCGCGCGCAAAGACGCAAGGACATGAGAGCAGCAACAATGACATCGGCCATGTCTTCCATGAGAACGGTAGTATCTTCTTTGTCTTCCTCCTCCCCGTCGAGATGCAGAATTTTCTCCTCCTCGTCGACGTCGACGTCGACGTCGACGTCTTCCATTGTGCAGAAAAAAAACCACCACAAGTCGCGGGGGGCGTCGTTTAGATTAGTCCACGGCGAGAGCAACAAGAATTTGAAGCAGCGGTTGTCGAGGAGCACTTTGAGTAGGACCTCGGGCGTTCGCGCGTTCACGAAAGACAAGGAAGAGATGACCACCTCTTCTCCTTCGAGTATCTCCTCTTCGGCGGAAACAGTGGTCGCTCCCGTGAATGGTGTGGAAAAGAAAGAGTACGACATATATAGGGACTCTCCTTTGAGATACATGGGGTATGCGAACGAGTGTGGCGAAGCCTTTGCGGCTTGGTTACCGCCGTTTGGTGTACCAGCCACATACGGCGTAGCCGCGGTGTATGTTCTCGCTGATACGTTCGACAAAGCGATCAAAGCGAACAAGGAAAAAGGCATGAAGGAAGGTGTTATTGTCGGTTTAGACACGGTCACTTGGCAGATGCTCGCCTCGGTCTTTTGGCCGGGGAGTTTTATTCGCGTCACGGTGAACCTGACGAACTTGTTGGTTTCCAAGTTACCGGCGGACTTATCTTTAGATATTGGAGGTTTAGACGCGGCGACGATTGAAAAAGCGTTGCCAACTGCCATCGGTTTAATGACTATCCCATTTATTGTCAAGCCGATCGATAAGACCATCGATTGGGCGATGGAAGAATCAGTGACGAAGGTGTTGAGAGGCAAGTGCGAGTCTCCCGGGGATTATGTGAAAGCCGCGGGTATCGTTGGCGCGTGCTTAGCGGTACCGCCCACGTTGTTTAGCTTCGCCGGAGTGATTGGTGACTTGGCTGTTTAATGAGGACGCAGTATTAGGATGGCGATGGTGATGGTGATGGTGATGATGTGTTGCTTGTCTTTCTTATTAAAATTTTAATAAATGGATATTTACTACTAGTCGTGTGCCATAATATATATGACCTTCCTTGTTCTCCTCATTTTTCTCCCCTTCCTCTCAAATAAAAAAAAAAACGAGAATTCGACGAACGAAGAAAAAGTCGTCGTCTCAATTTTCTTTTCGCCGACAAAAAAAAAATTGATTGAGAAGAAGTGCGGACGAAAAGAAGAAGATGGCGGTGACATCAGCACCGGCAGCATCTCTCGTCTTCTTGAGTCGTACAGCGGCTACCACTACCACTGCTGACCTGTCATCGATGCGACGCAACTGCTGCGCCTCTTCGTTGGCGCGACGAGCGGGTCGAGGTGGACACGTTTTATTTCAACGCAAAAATCAGACGACGAGCAGCGGCGGTCGGCGTCGTTTGGCTCATGAAAATCCAACAAAAGTGAACGCTGCTGCCTCGCACCGCTCGACCGAAGTAGATGAAGGATCTTTAGATTTTTACGATGAAATCATAGCCAGAAACGACGCGTTAGTCGACGTCATGCTGGAGAAAATCCGTCGGAGACAAAGTAGTAGTAACAGTAGTCGCAGTAAAGAAGGAACGAAGAATAAAGAAACGAAAGTGTATTTAGTCGGGTGTGGTCCTGGCGACCCCGGGTTGCTTACGCTGAAAGCGTATCACTTGATAGTCACCGCAGATGTTATTCTGTACGATAGACTAGTCTCTCCAGAGATTTTAGAGTACGCTGCTAGTGCTAATGATAAGAACAACAACAACAATAACAACAACTACAGCGTTTCTGATTCTAACAATGACAACAATGAAGGAAAAGGGTTGATGCTTTTTGTCGGTAAGCGATCGGGTTTCCACACGCGAACGCAAGATGAGATTCACGATTTGATTTTGGAATTTGCCAACGCTGGAGCGACGGTTGTGAGATTGAAAGGCGGAGATCCGTTAGTATTCGGCCGAGGTGGTGAAGAGTGTGAATTCTTGCGCGAAAAAGGATTCGAGGTCCATGTTATTCCAGGAATTACGGCGGCGAGCGGCGTCGGATCGAGCGTCGGTGTGCCGCTGACACACAGAGGCGTGGCGACGTCAGCGAGACTGTTAACTGGGCATCTCATGAAGAAAGAGAAGAAAGTGGACGCAGAGGAGAATGTAGCGTTGTCATCCTCGTCGTCGTCGGAATCATTGTCGAAATCAAAAGTAGAAAAAGTAGCTGCAGAAGAAGAAGGTGCTGTTGATTTTGCCGTCACGGCAGCGGATGCGGACACGACGCTCATTATCTATATGGGTTTAGGTACTTTACCGAAAACGAAGAAGAAATTATTACAGGATGGCGTTCTGGGCAAACGGACGCCGTGTTTAGCCGTCGAAAATGGAACAACTTTGAAAGAACGCCGCGTGTTCTCCACGTTAGAATATATCGATGAAGCTGTTGTTGATGCGCAGTTGCAGTCGCCAACGTTGTTGTTCATCGGTGCCGCCGTTCGATTGTCTCCATACTTTCCGGAAGCGTTGACAAAGGACAATTTAACGTCGTCGTCGTCGTCGTCGTCGTCGTCGTCGATGAAGTGGGAATTGCAGGTTGGTCAAGACGAAGATGAAAATCGCATGCGCCATACTCCTGAACTCGGGGGGCGGTGTCGAATCGTGTCTGACATAAACGACCGCGCCTCGAGAAATTGGTTTTCAAAAAATTTCATAAATGATAAACTGTTTTCGTCCTCCTTCAGCAGCGAAAACGAAATTAGAAGCAGCAGCAGATATAAACGCGTACATTTGTAAATAGATAGGCATTCGTACGGTACATACAAAATATAATCACACACCATTTTTACCGCATTCAACCAATATTTCTATTCAACCGAAAAGCAAAAAACAAAAATTTCTGTACGAGTTGACATTTTTACAAAAATAATTTGCTCAAAAGTTCAGAGAAGAATTTGAAGTAGCGAGGAAGAAGAAGAAGAAAATGACTGGTGGTGGCAATAGCAATGAAGATCAAACGTTAGCCAATCAACAAACGAACATAGACGAATCTACGGTGAAAGAGCCACTAGACTTAGTTCGATTGTCATTAGACGAAAGAGTGTACGTGAAACTCCGAAACGATCGAGAATTGAGAGGGAAATTGCACTCGTACGATCAACACTTAAACATGTTGTTAGGAGAGGTTGAAGAAATCACGACGATTCGAGAAGTGGACGAGGAGACGTACGAAGAGATTATTAAGAGCAACAGGAGAAACGTGCCATATTTGTTCGTGAGAGGCGATGCGGTGACACTGATTTCGCCCCACGAGATTCGCTCGTAAAAAGAAAAGAGAGTAGCAATCAAAAACAACTAGTAATTGTAATTGTATAGAGAGAGAGAGAGAGAGAGAGAGAGAGAGAGAGAGAGAGAGAGAGAAAGAGAAAGAAAGACAGACAGACAGACAGAGTAAAAACGAGGTATCAATGAATAATACAAACTATGTGGTACCATGGTAGGTACCATGGTACCATGGTACCACCACTATTATGCTTCACCTTTTGCCTCTTGTCTCGCGAGGTATTCCTTGACGGACAAAGAATTCCCAGTCAAAGTTTTCGATCCTTCGTTTGAGGTCATTCTTCCAGCCGCGAATCTTTGCCTGACGAGAACTGGATCGCGTTCCGTGGCTCTTTTCGCGTGCGTTAAAGATGGTTTCATCCCGTTGCTACTATTGAGAAGTTTACTTTGCGCGAGTTGGTGCGATTTCGAAATGTGATGCAAAGAGTCGCAAAGTTTTTCCTTCATCGTTTTGTAATTTGCCAACGCGTCTTCTTCATCCTTTTCTTCTTTTTTGTGCTCTTCTTTTCCTGTCGCTGCTGCAGCATTCGCTGCGGCCCTCTTAGCCGCTGTAGTTGTAGCACCTTTTGAATTGTTCTCGCCATCTGTTTTCATGGACCAATACGTCGTCACTCGTGTCGGACGTCTCGAAAATGGATCATCATCAGAAATATCTTTGCCCTCCTTCACTTTCTTGATGTGTTTCACCGCCGCTTGAGACAACTTAATTGCATTCGAAAACTCGTTCTTTTTATTGATATCCGCCATGAGTTTTTGGTTTCCACCTCGTTTGTTTATTTTGTCTTCGATTTTTACGTTCAGCTCTTCGATGGCTAGTTCCAACTTTTCTTGTTGTTCAATGTCTCCTTCCTCGCGGGCTTTTGCCAGTTGCATCTTCATCTGCTCTTTTTCAAAGATAAAGTTCGTCGAACGCCCGCCTCTTTTTTGCTTATTCAGCTCGAGCATTTTTTGCACGTCCTCAGCAGTGTATCGATATTCGTCCGCACCGGTCAATTTCTTCGAGATGATTTCGCAGTCGTCTACAGATGGAAGATATTTTTTTGCCGTTTTCTTGACATGATCGTACCATTTACCAAACTCCGAGTTTTTGAACCGTTCATCATCGTGATCAAGAATGAGACTACCAGTACTCGCGATCGTGGTGCTCTCATCGTTAGCCCGAGCAAACGCATCGTCTATGCGATTTGATGTTTCTGAAATTCGAAACGTCTTCTCGTGACTACCCCAGCGCAAAATTAACCATTTATTCGTGGACTTTTTCGCATTTGTACCGTCGTTATACTCGTATGCTTTCAAGGTATACGTCTGCGTTGTTCCTCTATATGAACCGTCCGCGATTCCGGCGATTTGGCACAATCGATAGCGACTCTCTTTATTTTTGTCCAAACCAATGTTCACTCTAACAAACGCGCCTTCCACTGCACTCTCGTAAAAAGGTTCCGAGATCCACTTCTCTAACTTGAATCTCGGAAGCGTGATCGCTCTCACATCTTTCGCCGTAGCTTCTTCGAAAACATCCATGTCATCATCGTACCCAAATCCATCGCTACTGCTCGATTCGTCGTCTGAATAGTCACCTCCTCTTCTTCTCGAGGAAGTTTTTTTCTTCTGTTTTTTTCTTCGTCCTTTTGTCGCCCTCGATGTTCGTCCTCTCTTCTTCCTTTCTAACATTTCTTCTTCATCTTCTGAATCTAACCTGTCTTCGTCGTCGTAGGATAACCCCGAAGATGAGGATAAATCGTCGTCGGAAGACAACCCGGCTTCGTCGATTCTCTTTTTCACTTTCTTTCCGATCTCTTCCAAAGCCTTCTTTGATTTCTCGTCTTCGCCTTGTCGCAATCTTTCTCTCCCTTGTTGTTGTCTCCCTTTATTCCTCTCCTTCTCCTCTCTTTCCTTCGCTTTTTCTAAAATCCGCTTACGATCTTTTAAGATTTTCAACTTTGCACTCCGCTTCGCCAACTCTTCTTCGCGATCTAATTCATTCATTTGCATCAATTGAGCGCGATCGGCCTCGTCGCCGTAGCCGTCAGAATCGTACTTCGCGAGAAAAGCGTCGTCGTCATTTTCTTCTCGTCCATTTCCCCTCATCTGTTTCTCGTCATCATCATCAGAGTCTAGAAAATGCGTCGACAGCGCTTCCTTTTTGGTATCGTCGTCGGCGTGGTCCGACATGGTTCTTGATTGCGCGATTGAACCGTGTTTTTCTACGACGATAAAATAAGGAAGAGTTCAAAAAAAAGCAATTGAGTTTTTTATTTATTTCAACAACAAATTCGTAAAAAAAGGAAAACAAGCGCAGCAGAATTGTATGTGTACAACAGAAGTGTTCTTTCGTTTAATACGAGTACATCAAATGAGTACTTCATTATTACAAAAAAGCAAATGTACTGACTAAGATATTAAGAGCTCTCTTTTAAACTCATCATCAATCGATTTGAAAAACAACGCTCATTGAGTTTGCGTTTGTTGCAAGCGTTCTTCGAGCGCTCTGATGCGTTGCGAACGATTGTACCTCTCTTCCACTTCTGGTCTTTGACGACCAAATCCAAAGATGCCACCGCCACTTCCGGTGTTGGCAGATCCTTCGTTGTCCGAATCGTCATCGCTCGAGCTCGAATCAAACTCATCCAACGCCCCGTCGTAGTCTTCATCGATGAAATCAATATGCATCATCTGCAAGTTGCGTCGACGTTTGAAGAACATCCACAACATCCAAGTAAAGATGGTCAACACAGCTATGGAGGGGATTATCACAACCGATCTGTCTAAATCACCCTCGACGTATTCCACATAGACTGGCATTGGCGGAGAGAGCGGAGGTGCAGGCGGTGGTGGGGAATAAACAGTCGGTGGCGGCGGGAAATACACTTTCTCGACGAAATACGGTCCAAACGTGAGTGCTGAATATAACGAAGTAGAAAATCCTCTGATGGAAGTAGAGTCGGTGACGTTGAAGTTATTTGGACTCCATTTCCTCGGTAAATCTCTCCATTCCGTCACAAAGTCCCCAAATCCATCGTCACCCAAAGGCCATTGTCGAATTTCAGTTTGATAGTCTTCTTGTTCTTTCGATTGGCCATCAAAAATTTGATCCCAAGTCTTGTGCATTGTGAAGTCAAAGTAAGAAGCATTGGTGGGGATTCTAGCAGCATACGCAAAGTTATCCGTAGCGATCGCATAGTCCTCCATTGCAGTAGGTGTAGAAGCCAACATTGCTGTAAGAGCATCTGCACCGAGGTTCACTGAATCTTGATCTGGAGAGTTAAACTCTTTAATTTGCTCTGCAAAGTTTCCAGTTCCAGATTTAACATACTGCGGTACAACAATCGCTGTGTAACCGTATTGCTCCTCTCCACCATCAATCAATACTTTCGCCGGAAACGGATTAATCGTATCCATTGCACTCAATGAATAAGTTGTCTTCGTGAAGACAGTCGAAGAGACACGAATAATGTCATCAGACGTCACATTCTCACCACATGTAAATCCAGCGAGCTCGGAAAAGCATGGTCCATCATCGTCAACGTCAATATTCATCGATAACAGCGGACCCGATGAAGCAGAAACATCACTGGTTATTTGCGGTACTGTCAACATCAAATCTGTCGAACGTTCGTTTCTACGAATTTGAGTAGCGGAACGTCTTTGACCGGCGAAACCAGTCACGGTGAAATAGAATGCTTCAACAGATTCAGGGTCTTGCCCAGGAACCAAGGAATCCGCAATTGCCTGTCCAAGCCACGTCGTTGCGGTAATGACATTGTTCATTTTGTCTTGGTCTCTGATGACTGGATTGTTGTGGCAGCCTACGTACGCTTGCACTAACATATTACTCAAGAACTCAGCCGCACAAACCTTTGCGGCATCTGTCAATTGCAAGTCCACATTCAGCGAACCGTCGACAAAGAGTCTATGCTGGAACACCGCAGCCTTTATTTTAGACGTCGCTCCCGAAGCGAACAATATGTCGAATACGTCGTTTGAAATCTCTCCCGGCTTCCATAAGATGGTATTCATAGAGCAAATATACTTCTCGAGATAATCATTGTCTACGGAAGATGCAAGATCCAAAGGTCTAAATTCTTTGACGAGTCGATTCTTCATATTGAAGAACTCTGTCTCGACAGAGTTGCACGCAAGGGCCGGACTTGGTTGATCGCTTATAGTAGCCGGAGGTACGCCCCAAGTTTTACCCCAGACGTTGATAAATGATAGAGCACGAGATGTATCTTGCGCTCCAACGTAAGCATTGAAATCAGTGTTAATCAATGTCTCTGCAACTTCTGCTGAAGCCGCATACCAGTTACGGCCAGCAGCCCGAGCCTTTCTTCCTTTCGTGGTCCTTGACGAATCTATCGCACCCGAGATTTCTGAATTAGAAATGCGCTGAATGATTTTGATCGATTCAGCGTCAAACTTAGCTCTACGTTCAGCTTTGGTACCTGACATCGCAATTGATCTCCAGTTCTCTGCCAACATGCGCCTGCGGCTTGAGGATGAACTCGAGGTCAAGCTGCCAAAAATGGCAGCAGTGGAAGTTTGTTCTGCATCTTCGGTCAATTTTCTGACCAAGTTACAGGAAACTTGCTGAGTAGTATCCTCTTCATCAACAATAGCAGCCGCAAGAGGATTGATTCTCAAGTAGTAGTCCGTTGCGTACCTCGTTGACATCCCTTGTTCATCATAAACGTAAACGATCAAAATGATATCAGCACTGTTCAAACCATCACTAGCTGAGGGCAACGAGAAGCCCGAAATTTTTGTGTTCGTCGTCTCTTTACCCGAAATGGCTGTTTCGTCGCTTTCTTGGCCTCTGACAGCGTAAGCAAACTGGTACAAACAAGACGTAGAACAATCAGTTGTTCCATCCAACCATTGTTTTGCAACAAGCTCAAATTCAGTTTGTCCATCCTCGAAGCCATAATCTACAACCAAGACTTCTTCTTGACCTTCAAAGACAATTTGCGCAGGTGGTACGGACTTGTAAGAGTCTTCACCACATTCGCAATTATTGACGGCTGACGGACATAATATTGTCGACGTCATTTCTTTGTACCTAACTTCCAAAAAGCCACCAGAAGGGGGTGTTCCAACTCTGATTGTTTTACTTGCTTCACCAGTAGTTCCCGAAGCTTCCAAAATAACTGTACATTTGAATGTGTACGATGAACCAGCTAAGAGCGTATTGGGCGCAATAGTCAAAGAGCTTTGCTTGACAGCTTCAGATGGTTCTACTCCGTAGGAAGTCGAGACTAAAGATTCCAAAGTACCTCCTACAAATCCAACAGAACCAGACACGAGTTCCCATTGGTAAGTGACACTCTCACCAGAGGCAACAGCCGCAATTGCAGAAGATGACTCACACGAGAGTGTTCCACCTCTCGTAGGCGACCATTCGCCTTGGAAGTAATCCTCCTCGTCGTCTCTGATGGTTACAGAGACAGAAGTGAGACTCGTCCATGTGACGTACGATGTCTTTGTTCTTCCGGTGAGCGATGACTGACCACGCACTCCTTTAGAGATGGTACAGCCAATCTCGTACACGTTATTTGTTCCGAGATATTGAAGTAGCTCGCTCCCAGGAATGGTTATTGTGTCAATATCAGTACTAAACAAAGCATTCGCATCGATGAAACACTCTGCACCATCCGCGATTTCAACTGGTTCGCAAGTCGATTCGCCCTCAGGTATTTCACATGCTTTAGTGCAGAACCAGTAGTAACTCCACGGATACGCAACACCAGACTCATCGCGTGAGTCTTCTGGATCAAACGGAGACGCAATGAGCTTGTTGTTGTAGAATGGTGAAACAATTCTATCTCCACCAAGCCTATTCTCGACGATGATTTCACGGTAACCGACATTCACTTTGGTCGTCGATGTTATCATTTGAGCAGTATTGCCAGATCCTTTGATTGTTGCCGTCACTAACAACTCATACGTTTCTCCCGGTTCAAAGGAATTTGGAGGAAGTGTAAGTTCAGGAGTCACTCGCGTATTCGTCCAATCAGAAGATTCACCTTGCAAGGATCCAGTCGTGAACTCCCAATAATACTCGAGAGCGTTCAAATTCTCGGGATAATCCATGCAAGACGTATCAGGAGATGACACATACGAGATGATTGTCAAGCGATCCGAAGCGAAGATAGAAACTTCTTCTGGAGTTGCAATCTTAGGCAAGGGAACCGCAGCAACTGATGTATCAAAAGTCGCAGTTGAAGATGTTCCTAAAAAGTTCGTAACTTGTAACTCAGCAGTGTATGTTGCACCCGGCACGAGGTTCGTGTAAGGAATGAAGAGACTGTCTGTGCAAGTATTAATATTGTTAGCTGTGTCGACCTCGCAAATATCGACATTTGATACATCTTGAGTACTGATAATTCTCCACGTGTACGTGAGGGCTCTACCACCACCACCAGTTGATCTCAGCGCATCGAAGTTGAGCGGAGTGCACGTACCAACACTTGCGACACCAGTAATTGAGGCCTTCACACTTGGATAAACGAGAGGCCCAAGGACACCCGTAGATGCAACCGCAAAATAAGAATTTCTATCCTTTGTGCGTATGGTTTGTTGCTTCAACTCGATGACAGAAGCCGGATTCTGTGACGTTTGCGGCTTCACTGTAGGGTTCGCTCCAAGTGTGATTTGCAAATAGTTGTGAGTTTTCGAGCCAGTACCATCATCAGTCGGAATGTTAGTCCACTTACACAGTGGGTTCGTTCCCAACAGACTGATTGTGGCAGTGGCGAGGACATTCGAACAGTCAGACGCGCCAATTTGCATGGCTTCATCTGTTTCCACATCGAACACAACTTGGATAGTTGACAAAGAATTTGAAAATCTCACTTCCGTGACAACAGGAGCAGGAACCGGTTTAACCGTAATCACTTTGTTTGAACCATCACCAATTGCTTCTTTCTTTTGAATTACTTGGATATAGTATGTACCCGGCAAAATTGTCGAATATGTAAATCTGAAGACACCCGGCGATACATACTCAGCGCCATTGTTTGTGTACTCATATCCTTGAATCTCTGCACCTTCAGGTACGATTTCATCAAGATCAATTGTAATCTCAAAGTCGTTCAAGTCATCATCAGCGCTGAATGGGTGTAATCCAGAACTGAATGCGAGGTTCCCATACACATCTCGTGTGGTGATGTACACTGTTCGGTCTGTCGAAGAAGCGACAAGACCAGATGCGATACCACCAGACAAGGACGTTTTGTAAACATTTGCAACACCACCGACAACCGTGATCGGAACGTACATTGAAGACACCATAGATCCACCGGACTCGTCTCGTTCAGTCAAGGACAAGAACCAGGTTCCTTCCTTATATAGTGAGAACGTCACAGAGTAGCCACCGCTTTCTTTTGTTCCAGAATATCCGGTGACTGTACCAGCCCTCGACGTGGCACCGGTTGCTTTCAAGGCATCACTTGGAATCAATTCAACATCCCACAGCAGCATTGGAGTAGCGGATTTTAGAAAAAGCGAAGGAAAGAGAGGAGAAGGAGAGGAATAAAGGGAGACAACAACAAGGGAGAGAAAGATTGCGACAAGGCGAAGACGAGAAATCAAAGAAGGCTTTGGAAGAGATCGGAAAGAAAGTGAAAAAGAGAATCGACGAAGCCGGGTTGTCTTCCGACGACGATTTATCCTCATCTTCGGGGTTATCCTACGACGACGAAGACAGGTTAGATTCAGAAGATGAAGAAGAAATGTTAGAAAGGAAGAAGAGAGGACGAACATCGAGGGCGACAAAAGGACGAAGAAAAAAACAGAAGAAAAAAACTTCCTCGAGAAGAAGAGGAGGTGACTATTCAGACGACGAATCGAGCAGTAGCGATGGATTTGGGTACGATGATGACATGGATGTTTTCGAAGAAGCTACGGCGAAAGATGTGAGAGCGATCACGCTTCCGAGATTCAAGTTAGAGAAGTGGATCTCGGAACCTTTTTACGAGAGTGCAGTGGAAGGCGCGTTTGTTAGAGTGAACATTGGTTTGGACAAAAATAAAGAGAGTCGCTATCGATTGTGCCAAATCGCCGGAATCGCGGACGGTTCATATAGAGGAACAACGCAGACGTATACCTTGAAAGCATACGAGTATAACGACGGTACAAATGCGAAAAAGTCCACGAATAAATGGTTAATTTTGCGCTGGGGTAGTCACGAGAAGACGTTTCGAATTTCAGAAACATCAAATCGCATAGACGATGCGTTTGCTCGGGCTAACGATGAGAGCACCACGATCGCGAGTACTGGTAGTCTCATTCTTGATCACGATGATGAACGGTTCAAAAACTCGGAGTTTGGTAAATGGTACGATCATGTCAAGAAAACGGCAAAAAAATATCTTCCATCTGTAGACGACTGCGAAATCATCTCGAAGAAATTGACCGGTGCGGACGAATATCGATACACTGCTGAGGACGTGCAAAAAATGCTCGAGCTGAATAAGCAAAAAAGAGGCGGGCGTTCGACGAACTTTATCTTTGAAAAAGAGCAGATGAAGATGCAACTGGCAAAAGCCCGCGAGGAAGGAGACATTGAACAACAAGAAAAGTTGGAACTAGCCATCGAAGAGCTGAACGTAAAAATCGAAGACAAAATAAACAAACGAGGTGGAAACCAAAAACTCATGGCGGATATCAATAAAAAGAACGAGTTTTCGAATGCAATTAAGTTGTCTCAAGCGGCGGTGAAACACATCAAGAAAGTGAAGGAGGGCAAAGATATTTCTGATGATGATCCATTTTCGAGACGTCCGACACGAGTGACGACGTATTGGTCCATGAAAACAGATGGCGAGAACAATTCAAAAGGTGCTACAACTACAGCGGCTAAGAGGGCCGCAGCGAATGCTGCAGCAGCGACAGGAAAAGAAGAGCACAAAAAAGAAGAAAAGGATGAAGAAGACGCGTTGGCAAATTACAAAACGATGAAGGAAAAACTTTGCGACTCTTTGCATCACATTTCGAAATCGCACCAACTCGCGCAAAGTAAACTTCTCAATAGTAGCAACGGGATGAAACCATCTTTAACGCACGCGAAAAGAGCCACGGAACGCGATCCAGTTCTCGTCAGGCAAAGATTCGCGGCTGGAAGAATGACCTCAAACGAAGGATCGAAAACTTTGACTGGGAATTCTTTGTCCGTCAAGGAATACCTCGCGAGACAAGAGGCAAAAGGTGAAGCATAATAGTGGTGGTACCATGGTACCATGGTACCTACCATGGTACCACATAGTTTGTATTATTCATTGATACCTCGTTTTTACTCTGTCTGTCTGTCTGTCTTTCTTTCTCTTTCTCTCTCTCTCTCTCTCTCTCTCTCTCTCTCTCTCTCTCTCTCTCTATACAATTACAATTACTAGTTGTTTTTGATTGCTACTCTCTTTTCTTTTTACGAGCGAATCTCGTGGGGCGAAATCAGTGTCACCGCATCGCCTCTCACGAACAAATATGGCACGTTTCTCCTGTTGCTCTTAATAATCTCTTCGTACGTCTCCTCGTCCACTTCTCGAATCGTCGTGATTTCTTCAACCTCTCCTAACAACATGTTTAAGTGTTGATCGTACGAGTGCAATTTCCCTCTCAATTCTCGATCGTTTCGGAGTTTCACGTACACTCTTTCGTCTAATGACAATCGAACTAAGTCTAGTGGCTCTTTCACCGTAGATTCGTCTATGTTCGTTTGTTGATTGGCTAACGTTTGATCTTCATTGCTATTGCCACCACCAGTCATTTTCTTCTTCTTCTTCCTCGCTACTTCAAATTCTTCTCTGAACTTTTGAGCAAATTATTTTTGTAAAAATGTCAACTCGTACAGAAATTTTTGTTTTTTGCTTTTCGGTTGAATAGAAATATTGGTTGAATGCGGTAAAAATGGTGTGTGATTATATTTTGTATGTACCGTACGAATGCCTATCTATTTACAAATGTACGCGTTTATATCTGCTGCTGCTTCTAATTTCGTTTTCGCTGCTGAAGGAGGACGAAAACAGTTTATCATTTATGAAATTTTTTGAAAACCAATTTCTCGAGGCGCGGTCGTTTATGTCAGACACGATTCGACACCGCCCCCCGAGTTCAGGAGTATGGCGCATGCGATTTTCATCTTCGTCTTGACCAACCTGCAATTCCCACTTCATCGACGACGACGACGACGACGACGACGACGACGTTAAATTGTCCTTTGTCAACGCTTCCGGAAAGTATGGAGACAATCGAACGGCGGCACCGATGAACAACAACGTTGGCGACTGCAACTGCGCATCAACAACAGCTTCATCGATATATTCTAACGTGGAGAACACGCGGCGTTCTTTCAAAGTTGTTCCATTTTCGACGGCTAAACACGGCGTCCGTTTGCCCAGAACGCCATCCTGTAATAATTTCTTCTTCGTTTTCGGTAAAGTACCTAAACCCATATAGATAATGAGCGTCGTGTCCGCATCCGCTGCCGTGACGGCAAAATCAACAGCACCTTCTTCTTCTGCAGCTACTTTTTCTACTTTTGATTTCGACAATGATTCCGACGACGACGAGGATGACAACGCTACATTCTCCTCTGCGTCCACTTTCTTCTCTTTCTTCATGAGATGCCCAGTTAACAGTCTCGCTGACGTCGCCACGCCTCTGTGTGTCAGCGGCACACCGACGCTCGATCCGACGCCGCTCGCCGCCGTAATTCCTGGAATAACATGGACCTCGAATCCTTTTTCGCGCAAGAATTCACACTCTTCACCACCTCGGCCGAATACTAACGGATCTCCGCCTTTCAATCTCACAACCGTCGCTCCAGCGTTGGCAAATTCCAAAATCAAATCGTGAATCTCATCTTGCGTTCGCGTGTGGAAACCCGATCGCTTACCGACAAAAAGCATCAACCCTTTTCCTTCATTGTTGTCATTGTTAGAATCAGAAACGCTGTAGTTGTTGTTATTGTTGTTGTTGTTCTTATCATTAGCACTAGCAGCGTACTCTAAAATCTCTGGAGAGACTAGTCTATCGTACAGAATAACATCTGCGGTGACTATCAAGTGATACGCTTTCAGCGTAAGCAACCCGGGGTCGCCAGGACCACACCCGACTAAATACACTTTCGTTTCTTTATTCTTCGTTCCTTCTTTACTGCGACTACTGTTACTACTACTTTGTCTCCGACGGATTTTCTCCAGCATGACGTCGACTAACGCGTCGTTTCTGGCTATGATTTCATCGTAAAAATCTAAAGATCCTTCATCTACTTCGGTCGAGCGGTGCGAGGCAGCAGCGTTCACTTTTGTTGGATTTTCATGAGCCAAACGACGCCGACCGCCGCTGCTCGTCGTCTGATTTTTGCGTTGAAATAAAACGTGTCCACCTCGACCCGCTCGTCGCGCCAACGAAGAGGCGCAGCAGTTGCGTCGCATCGATGACAGGTCAGCAGTGGTAGTGGTAGCCGCTGTACGACTCAAGAAGACGAGAGATGCTGCCGGTGCTGATGTCACCGCCATCTTCTTCTTTTCGTCCGCACTTCTTCTCAATCAATTTTTTTTTTGTCGGCGAAAAGAAAATTGAGACGACGACTTTTTCTTCGTTCGTCGAATTCTCGTTTTTTTTTTTATTTGAGAGGAAGGGGAGAAAAATGAGGAGAACAAGGAAGGTCATATATATTATGGCACACGACTAGTAGTAAATATCCATTTATTAAAATTTTAATAAGAAAGACAAGCAACACATCATCACCATCACCATCACCATCGCCATCCTAATACTGCGTCCTCATTAAACAGCCAAGTCACCAATCACTCCGGCGAAGCTAAACAACGTGGGCGGTACCGCTAAGCACGCGCCAACGATACCCGCGGCTTTCACATAATCCCCGGGAGACTCGCACTTGCCTCTCAACACCTTCGTCACTGATTCTTCCATCGCCCAATCGATGGTCTTATCGATCGGCTTGACAATAAATGGGATAGTCATTAAACCGATGGCAGTTGGCAACGCTTTTTCAATCGTCGCCGCGTCTAAACCTCCAATATCTAAAGATAAGTCCGCCGGTAACTTGGAAACCAACAAGTTCGTCAGGTTCACCGTGACGCGAATAAAACTCCCCGGCCAAAAGACCGAGGCGAGCATCTGCCAAGTGACCGTGTCTAAACCGACAATAACACCTTCCTTCATGCCTTTTTCCTTGTTCGCTTTGATCGCTTTGTCGAACGTATCAGCGAGAACATACACCGCGGCTACGCCGTATGTGGCTGGTACACCAAACGGCGGTAACCAAGCCGCAAAGGCTTCGCCACACTCGTTCGCATACCCCATGTATCTCAAAGGAGAGTCCCTATATATGTCGTACTCTTTCTTTTCCACACCATTCACGGGAGCGACCACTGTTTCCGCCGAAGAGGAGATACTCGAAGGAGAAGAGGTGGTCATCTCTTCCTTGTCTTTCGTGAACGCGCGAACGCCCGAGGTCCTACTCAAAGTGCTCCTCGACAACCGCTGCTTCAAATTCTTGTTGCTCTCGCCGTGGACTAATCTAAACGACGCCCCCCGCGACTTGTGGTGGTTTTTTTTCTGCACAATGGAAGACGTCGACGTCGACGTCGACGTCGACGAGGAGGAGAAAATTCTGCATCTCGACGGGGAGGAGGAAGACAAAGAAGATACTACCGTTCTCATGGAAGACATGGCCGATGTCATTGTTGCTGCTCTCATGTCCTTGCGTCTTTGCGCGCGCGAGCAATCTGAAGATTTTGAACCTCCTTTTTTGGATTAGTGGACGTATTATTAACCCTCTTCTCTCGAGAGGTTCTCTCTTTTTCTCTCTCGTTTTTTTTGAAGGAGGAGGACGTTTGTGGTTCACAAACGACGTTTCGTCGTCTTTTTTTTTTTTTTTTTTTTTTTTTTTTTTTCGAAGACACAAGTTGTTTTGCCTCCAACAAGACGTCTGAGAAAAGAAAGTGCCCCCCCGTGTCGTAGTACGTATTTTCTCTCGCGCGTTTTTTTACCCCCAACTCTCTTTTTTTCTTTTTTGGCGGCGGCGGGGGCTAGCCAGGGGCGGTCTCTGCCATTCTTGTTTTTTTTTTTTGCAGAAGAACGAAGGAGACATTAAAAAAAAAGGCTCGAAGAAATAAAAGAGCAAAAACAAAAAACCAATCTTCCTCGCGCGCGGTTCGAGAGAAGTCGCAGCGATCGCATAGTTTAATAAAAAGTTTATTTTGTCGTTTCCGTGACGATGACAATGATCTCCTCGACATCTTCTTCCTCCCCTTCTCCATCGACGAAGAAGTTGTCCGCGAAGAACATCATCGTCGGAGGCGGTTCGAAGAAGAAAGAAGAAGATGATAAAAAAGGGAAGAAAAGAGACGGCGACGACGACGACAAAGAAGAAGAAGAAAAAGAAGATGATGCAGGAGCAGTAGGAGTAGACGTAGATGACGCCATAGAAAACAACGAGGAGACGGTGCAAATGACTCTGGAGAACTTGAAGTTAGCGCGAGAGGAGGAGTATAAACGAGCGAGGGCGGAAATATTCGGAAACGAAGGAGACGAAGGAGAAGGAGAGAGAGAAAAAGTGCTCTCTCTAGACGAAAATGACCTCTCTAAAAAGAAAGTTTCTGAAGACGACGCCGGAGAAGGAAAGAACATGCAAGACGAAGAAGAAACAAAAAAGGAAGCAAGTGATACTACCACCACTACGAGCACTACTACTAATGACAACAACAACAACAACAACAACAACAACAACAACAACAACAACAACAACA
>LT667631.1:0-18031 GCA_900128745.1 Bathycoccus sp. TOSAG39-1
TTCGTTCGACGCGTCGAGGAGGTGGTTGTGTAACAACACATTCGTTATTGACGCCGGAAAATCATGGGACGCGGAAGAAAACGTGGAAATACCATACGACGGCAACGCTATTCAACCGTCAATATGGCAAGGAGATGATGGTTATTTGCGGATGGTAGCACGAACAGCCACCGATTACGACGAGAAAGGCAGACGTGCAGATCAAGTAAAATTCAAGAAGCAAACTTTAATTCGAGGTAAAAAGTACATCATTTATAGCAAGTCATTAGATAAAGAAGGAGAGAAATGGCAAATGGCAAAGCCCACCGCGCTTCCATGTCCGAACAGCGGAATCGACGCGGTTAAATTGAAAGATGGTCGCGTTGTGATTATTTATAATCATTCGTGGGGACTGAAAAGTCTCGGGAGGGGAAAATTGAACGTGGCGATATCGCACGACGACGGTCTCACGTGGATACCAAGTTCAATCGTCGTTTTGGAGAATTTCGATGATGGTACTCTATCGAACGTTAACGTGGACAGAAAAAAACAAAAGAAGCCGATCGAAATGAGCTATCCAGCGGTGATTCAGGATACAAGGACTGATT
Source organism: Bathycoccus sp. TOSAG39-1 (assembly GCA_900128745.1). Taxonomy (NCBI): domain Eukaryota; kingdom Viridiplantae; phylum Chlorophyta; class Mamiellophyceae; order Mamiellales; family Bathycoccaceae; genus Bathycoccus; species Bathycoccus sp. TOSAG39-1. The sequence goes on from LT667631.1 coordinate 588, forward strand.
TAATTCACGTCGTGTATACGTACGATCGACAGTCGATCAAGCACGTGGTCATAGATCCTAGTAAAATTTAGCACAAGTACACACACACATATAGTACCATGGTACCATATATATATAACCTAGATAGCTTTCTTCTATATCTAATCTACCTTGTAGCTGTCGTCGAAAAATAATCCACTCGGGTCTCTCTAAATACCAATAAACTTCTCGTGACGACAATAACGAAAGCCGCGCCAACGCATGCCGCCGCAAAAAGAAACGCCCTCCCTCTGGATGCCGCAAACACAGACCCTAACAAAACAGGCGTGATGATTCGCGCGGAAGAGTTTATCGCGCTATCGAATCCCATAACCGCCCCTCTGGAAGTCGTCGGCACGCATTGCATCAACAGAATAGGAATGGACGGTGTGAATAAAGGTACCCCGCACACGTAAAAGAACGCACCTAGGCCGGTAGTGAACGCTGTCGTCGAGATGCCAATCATCGCCAAACCGGTTGCAACGAATGCTAATCCTATGCCGCAGGTTTTTGCCAATCCGAAAAACTTGAATATTGGTGCGAAGAGGAGAGTAGATATGCTTAAGGAGACCAAACTCAAAGACGTCAACGTGGCACCAATCATAGTTGGGCCCATTCCAACCGTTCTAGAAATTACGATCGGAAAGAACGAGTCAAACGTCGATTGACCGGCGTTGTAAAGAAACGATGTCACGCAGATTGTTCCGACTGCCGCGACCACAGAGACGCCAAGCGGACAACTTAAATTCTGCGAGTCATACAACGCGTCGGTGTTCGTACCAGAACTATTCGACGTTCCTCCTTCGTTTTTGTTCTTATCTTCATCCCCGTTGGTCGCCACGCGTACCGTGTGCGCGTTGTTCGGCTCCACAACGAGTAAAAATACTAGCACTGAGGCTAAAATGGAGGCATATCCGGTAAACGCAATAGTTGCGGATAAATTCAATCCTGAACAAATGATCCCTCCTACAGTTGGTCCAACCACAAACGCTAACGTACAACAAGCTTCCCGCCATCCCATTAAGCGTGCCGTAAATGCACTATGTTCGTACCTTTTCGGCGCGACTGCGGCGTTATTATTGTTAGTATTACTTATATCGTTGTTGTTGGTGGCGGTGGTGGTGGCATCGTTCCCGTCGCTGGTAGCGTTACTTTCCACACGCATATAGGCTGACACGTTGGAGCCAATATCAGCTAAATACGCTTTGATGACCGGTGATGCTCCTGCACAGCACCCAGCTAGTACGCGAAGGGTTAAGAACGTTTCAAAAGAGTATCCAAGAGAAACGCACTTTGCTTGAGCCAATAAAAAAGTACCTACGCCTAGGAGCGATAACGTTATTACTTTTTTCCGACCCACCATCTGTAAATCGGATAAACGCGGCCATAAAAACAATGCAAAGAACATCCCCAAAGGATACGCAGACGTGAGATACCCGATTTTAGAGCCAGGAATGTCGAAATGCTTGACAAGCTCTGGTGTGATTGGTCCCGTCGCCGTAAAGCCGAGAAGATGAAAGAACGCAGCTAACATGACGGCGAGGATCGATACGATTGTTTTAAAAGGTATGACGAATTTATCTCCTTTACTCGACAAAGATGGTGTTGACGAAGATGCACACACGAGTACACTTCTACCTCCGAGATGTATTGTTTGTTTTTTGCCTTTCCTATTCATGGCTTTCGTCATAGTCATTGGATACGAACTTTTTCTTCTGTTTACCATATTCGATTTTTTTGATTTTACAGTTGACGATGCGGTGGACGACGCCGACGCCGACGACGCCGACGACGAGAGTGCCTTCACGCTCCTTCCGTTCTTGCTGCGGCTCGGAGGGTGTTCAACGTACAAATTATGTTCGCGTCGTCTGATGTGTCCTCTCGTCCATTGTGTTGCGCATGGCGTCAATAACGAATGTGTTGTTACACAACCACCTCCTCGACGCGTCGAACGAAAACGACGATGACGATGACGAGGAGGCTGAAAAGATGATGTTTGTTGAACAACAAAAGGTCTCGTTCTCCGTTCCGAGGAGGTGGTGCCGCGACCACCACCACTTCTTGCGAACGCATCTAGGTCTATCCTTGCTGTTGTTCTCGTCGTCTGCATTTCGATGCTGGAACACCACGAAGCTTCTTTTTTGTATCGCGCGACTTATTGTGCGTGTTCCCTTTTCACTTTTGTTTTTCGTGGACGCAGAAAAACAAGCAAATAAAAAGAAACACATCTTCACTATTATTAATGATGATGATGATGATGCACGCCTCTTCCTCGACCTCTTCTCGCGCCTCTTCTCTGTTCGTACCTTCCACGCGAACTACCGCTCTGCGCAACTCTGCGAGACGACCGCCAAAATATCATCATCACCATAGTAAGAAGAAGAAGAAGAAGAACACCAACACCAACAAAAAAGCATCGTCGGCGACACCCCCCATCATTCGGTGTCACCAAAACTGCTTTTACGAGACCGTCGAGTTGGGAAAAACGCAGAACGGCATCGCTTTTACCGATTTGAACAACATTTGTAATGAGATGATTTCGAAACGCGGGATTAAGAATGGTCAGATAATAGTTCACTCCCGTCACACTACGACGGCAGTTACAATAAACGAATACGAAGAAAGGTTAGTGGACGTTGCGAGACAGTTTTTGCTGAAGTTGGTTCCTCCTTTATATCCGTATTTACACAACGATTTGCACGTCAGATTTCCTCCCGACGACGATCGATGGAAAGGTACGGTCGAGGAGTGGAGAGCGCAAGAACCGTTAAACGCACACAGTCATTTAATTGCAATGCTGTTGGGACAGTCCGTGACGGTTCCCATCTGTGACGGCAAGATGACGCTTGGAACTTGGCAAAGTATTTTGTTCGTCGAGTTGGACGGGGAGAGAGAACGTACGGTTGGTATCCAAGTTTCCGGCGAGTAATTGGTGAATTTGTTATCATTATATGTGTATGTACCGTTATCTTCTTGATTGATTAATTAATTGATTAATTATTACAACAGTCTTTCGCTGCCTCGTATGTATATCTTCTTCTACTATCGTACCATTTTCGTACTTCCTCCCTTCTTCCTTTTCTTTCTTCTTCTAACACTCGTAAACGATGGGCTGATTTCGTTATCATCTATTTTGCAATGACGGAGGCGAAAGATGCACCCTTCCATTTTTGAACTTGCTCTTTGTCCGTGGCCTTTTTCACCGGCGCGTTCAACAACTCTTCGTCTTCGGCGGCAAACATGTCTTCGTCTTCATCCGCCCACATTCTTTTGGTGTTCAAAGACGCTTTCGGCGTGACCATATCCAACTTCTCCTCGAAGGACGAACCCGCCGCCGTCGGTGCGTCCTGTTTCTCCTTCCCGCTAAACATACAATCTTGCTTCTCTTTACCCGGCTTGAAAAAGCCACTATTGTTGTTGCTCTTGAAAAGCCTCGTCGCCATCGTTTCTGCCGCCGGCGCTTTTGGCGTCTCGTTATCAGAAACCATCTCTTCGTACGATGGAAGCTCCTCCGTCAAATCTTCTTCGACATTGTTCATCGAAGATGCTGCTTTAGCCTTTATCGTGGCTGGTGTCTTGGCGACCGCCGCCCATGACGGTGATGACGATGGCGCCACCTCTTTCTCAACCGTGCTTGGCGGCGACATGGACGTGTCCATATCTTCTCCTCTCGGCACCTTTGCTTTTTGAACAGACTTTCTTTTTCTTTGGCGCTCTCTCGCCTTTTCCTTTTCTTCGGCGAAAACGTCCTCGTATACGTCTTGTGCGACGCGCTGTTTGAATAACGCCCAAAAGACGCCCCCCGGCGTGCGTCGTCGGCTCCCATCGGCCGTTTGCATCCCTCCTTTACTTTCGATATTTTGGACTTCGATGGCCAAATTGGACACCATTTCGCACCCAACGATATCGACCGTTCTTCGCATCAGACTCACTTTCGGCTCGCTCAATTGGTTGCACACTTCCTTCGCAATCCTTCCAATATCGGAACTTCTGGAACCGTTGGCAGATTTTCGTCGGTTCGACTTGAACGCCGGCGACGCGTTCGCCTTGCGCTTGGAAGATTCAAAATTCAGAAGCAATTTGCCGTTGTTCCTGTTGTTGTTTTTGTTGCCTTTCAACTTGTTGTTGTTGTTGTTGTTGTTGTTGTTGTTGTTGTTGGAGGGCACATCAATATTATTCATGGTAACGACACCATCACACGTGCTCGCCGTCAACATTTTTGGCGGTTGTTTCGGTGTGGTCGAAGCTTCGTTCGCGTTGATGAGCTCGAAGGTTTCCTTCTCCTCGAGCACTCGAACGTCTTCAAAATCTAAAGTAGCTGCGCTCATTTTTTATTGTTATTCTCTGTATTTTATTATTCTCCGAGTGAAAGATAATCGACAAGAAGAAGATGTTAAATAAAGTCCCGCGGAAGGATGTCTTTTCCGTGTTCACCGAGCGAGTATTGCGCCGTGTGTATCAGCGCGAGTATACTACCGTCCACGCTCAGAGAGGGTACGAAAAGTAAGAAGATTGCTCACAAAAGAAGGAGGAGGCTGTTCTTTCGCTTTTTGAATTTGAAATTTTTTGCTCTTTTTTCAGCCAAAACGTACATTTGTATCTCAAACCTTAAACCACGATTTTGAGACGAACGTGCCAAATCGACTTTGTCCACCTTTGGAAAGATACGGAAAAAGACACCAATGGTCTCCCAATAAACCCAAAAACGTAAAAACACACACACACGCATATTTCCTCACACATACAACACACATACCGAATCCCGTCAACATGTTTACCACCATGTCCATGAAAACTGTCGCGCCGGTACGTTCTCTTTTACCTACCCGCGCGTTGTCATCGTCGTCTCGGTTTTCTCTCCTAAATTTTTTACGTACCCAATATAGTGGAGTGGGCCCTCTCGCTTCTTTCTTTGGGGGAGCGAGATAAACGAGAAAATTGTCCTTAAAAAGACGCTCGTATATTCATCGATTTTCGTGCATTCTTCGCGCCGGCTCGATCGAGTTGGTGAATAGTGCGCTTGTGACCGGGTTATGCGCGCTTGAACTCGAGTAAACATCGGCGACAGGGGAGAGAGAGAGAGAGAGAGAGAGAGAGAGATTTTTGTTCTTTCATTTTGGGACGATCACCTTCCTTCTCTCTCCTCTATTTTCCTTCTCTTCTCTCTTTTGGTTGGTGGTTGGTCACTCCCACACAAACAAAAAACGCCGCGTTGTAGAAAATATAAAAAAATTCCTACGGTTGATTGTTTAAAGATACTGACGATATCATTCATCTCCCTTCTTTCACTTCAAATGACAACATAATCGCAGGCTGCCGCGAAGCCGACTGCCTCCGCGCAAAAGAAGGTCTCTTTCAACAACTCCGCCGCCTTGGCCGCGGCTGTTGTCGTTACTTTGTCCAACCCGGTTATGCAAGCGCACGCCAGCTTGACCGAAGACTTGTTAGCCTCTTCTGAAGCGAACAAAGAAATGAACGACAAGAAGCGCGCGTTGACCTCTTCTGCCAACTTTGCGCGATCCAGAACGGTCACGGATGGCTCTTGCAAGTTCCCGGAGAACTTGTTGGGTTGCGAAAACGCCGCCGAGTTTGGCAACGTCAAATTTTTGACTGACGACATCAAATTAGAATGCGAAGGAACCATATCTGGCAAGATCTGCGCCTCGGAAGGCAGCTTTGCTGGTTCCAGAGGTGGTTCCGTCTTTGGTATGTAAAAACGGCGAGATTTTGTTTTTTCTTTTTGGTATGTAAACTACTGCAAGAGGGGTTACATATAATGGAGTTGTGATAATAATCAATATACTAATATTAATAACTACCGTTCCACATTTCGTTCCATATAAAATTTGCCTTCGACGTTCGTTTTTCTTTCTTCTCCAAAATAAAGCAGCCGCATTTTCTTTAAAGGAAATAATTTAAGGAAGTGTTATCTGCTCTTCCCTGCTATTTAGAGTTAATTGGTCGATTGAACTCGCTGTTGCCGTCGTCGTCGTCGTCGTCGTCGTCGTCGTCGTCGTGAGTTTAATAAGAGAGAGAGAGGGAGAGAGAGTTTTTTACATCCTTACTACACAGAATAACAAACCGAAAAAAGCAAGCAAATTGTCCAAAGAACTATATAGATGGGCAAACGATACGACTGTCACAAACAAAAGTATTACGTCCCTCAGAATTTAAAGCCGCACCAGATATTGAATTTGAAACAAGCTTCGAAGAAAGTGCAAAAAGATCGGAGCAAAGCGACGAAACAAGCGCTGGGGAAGAAGGCAAAAGTTGCATTGAAACTTGCCAACAGAAAAGGCGGCAGAGGCAAACGAAACGAAGCGAACCCAGATTTCAAGAAAAATCTCGCCAAAGCCAAAAGGTTGAAGAAATCCAAACGAAAAGGCAAGGTTTCAGGAGGAAGCCGTTGATATCATTTTAAGGAATAGATTGTTTGATTTTGTGATCATAGAAAATGACTGCCTCGACTAACATCCCAAGTGCTGCAGATGCGTCCAAAGAAGAGGCTGAGAAGTTTGTTTCCAAAGTTGCCGAGTTTCTACGCGAGGGCGTCCAGCAAAACGAAGACTGGAACGAAAATACCGTGAAAATGGCCTTCACAGAATCCGTCGCCGCGCTGCCGAAAAAGTCGAAAGCGAAGAAGAAAATTCAAGAGAAATTAGACTTATATTCGGAGTTGTTAGTCCAAAGAGTCTTTAGAGAGAAGGATTGTAAACCGCTCGCAGAAATGGATCCAGAGTTGCACAAATTGAAAACTGAGATCGAAGATCCGGATAACGCCTGGCACGCGTTAAAACAAGACATTCCTAAGGATTGGTCCAAGCTGAATTTCGGAGAGTTGCTCATCCAAGCGGACTATGCGATGAAACGGGCATCTTTCGACATCCCGGGTTGGGTGTGGAGAGAATGCGGCGCGGAGCCGAAGTCTATCGCCATGGCTGAAGCAAAACGTGTGAACTCTACGAAAACGTGTATTGATTGCGTCGAGCGATGCGTAAAGTACTTTTTGTCGATGTCATTTGATGACAGCAACAATGATAACAATAGTAGCAAGAATACTCAGTTGAATAAAGATGATGCGAGAGGCTTATCGGAAATATTGGGCAAGATTACTGAGATTACGAGTTTACGTCGCGCCACGGGATGCGTCTTACAATGTCCGCCAGATTTACAGCGTTACATCGCCCGTTTAGTATTTTTCAAATATGCGTTCCGAAAGCACATGCGTCGACTCATATCGTCGGTGGAAGCGACTCAAACGAACGAAAAATCTGTGGATGGGAAAAAAAGTAAGAGCGCTATAAAAGAACAGCGCAGAGATCGCGAGATAACAGCCATGCACGATGCTGCTGTTTTGTGTCGAAATTATCGCGGTGATATCATTCACTTTTTAGCAGACTCTATGGACTCTATGTTCTCGAGTCAAGGAGGACTCGAGAATAATAGTGACGCAAACGCAATGTTTCCTACGTCAAAGTTTCTTGTAGATTTGTTGCCGAACGTTTTAGAAGAAGACGACGAAATATTTGAAGCCGCGTTGGGTTTGGGTGACTTTGACGAGGAGTGGGAAAAACAAGCGTCGCGCATGCTTGGCTTGAAGTTAGTATCGAGCAAGAATGTCGGTCTAAACGCGGGTGTTGGTCCTGAGCTCGTACGACGTCCAATGTTGCAACGCTGGAATCTCGACATGCAAGCCTTTGAAGACATGCAGTCGAATTTTAGTGAAGAAGTGGAGATAAACATGTCTTCTCTCCATATAAACGGAGAAAAAGGAGACGGTAGCGGTGAAGCGACTGACACTGACGACGATGATTCACCAGCTAATGATCCAGATATGAAAATTGACGAGTCAAAATATTACAAAGAAGAACAGCTCGAAGTGCCGAGAGAAGAACAGGAAGGATATAAGAATGCCGACTCCGACGAAGGGAAAAATAAAATAGATGTAGGAGATGAGAATGATACGGCGAGCGGAACTATCGGTGAAGTTCGTGCTTATTTTGACTATTTACGTGTTTTGCGCCGCTATATCGCCGTTCTTAGAGGGAAGAGAGCAACCATTAGTCGTAACAAAGCAGACGCTCTGATGCGGTGCTCTGGAAACACGCCCGCCCCGACGCTTCTACTTGCAAAGTTGCCGAAAGGCATGATCAGAGCTATAGATCCATCGTCCGCCACTATAGAGCTCGCCGCAATTTCCGATGAAAAGTTCGAATCTATCTTCATAGCTTGGATGTCGGCGAAGAAGTTTTTAACCACGGCGCATTTGAATCCTGAAAAAGCGGCAAACGACGATTTGTTCTTCTTCGACGGAAATAATCTTGAAGGCGACAAGGAACTTCGGGCGATGATGGAAGCTGCGCCTCCACTCTCGACAAATGCATCTGTTGTGGAGAAGCAAACGACGGGGAAAACAAGAACGAATGCAGAAGAAGAAATGGATCAAGACGTTGAGAAAGAAGTCATGACTTTTCTGAGCGAGATGAAACCACCCGATGCGGACGACGACGACGACGAAATCGAGGAAAATGAGGACGAATGAGTGCCAATGGATTGAACAAACTATTTACCCCTTTTTAATGCGATAATAAATAAACAGCTATTACCACCATTGTACTATGTATGCTACTATCTACGCTTGGAAGGAGAAGTTACCGCTACTGCTGCTGATAAAGTGTTCGCTAAGCGTCTCTCTTTATTCTTTCGAATCTTTGAAAACACCGAAGTACTAAACGCGATGCAGAGGAAGACACCAATTAATATCGGCGTAAATGTCGGACCTGCTCGACAAAACAAGCTTTTCGTATTTTGGATTCCGCCTTCTCCGAAACCACAAATTGCTCTAGATATAACCGCTAAACCTGTCGCGATGAACAAACAGAAATACCGAAGCAGTTTTAACTTTTCGCCCGATTCCATTTTCCAAAACCACGCGAAGAACTTTTCTTTTGCCGGTGCGTTATGATGCCACACTGTATACACCGCTCGACCTTTCTGCGCGACGAAATATAACTCTTTTTCTACTAATCCATGTTCTTTTTTCTCTTCATCATTGTTATCGTTCTTGACGATTGTAAAGGTTGTTTTATCGCACGCCACGACGAACGGGTTATCGTCGTGAATGACGTGCCAATAATCTCCAAAGGTCTCAGAAAGCTTCTTGCGCAATTCTGTCGCTCTCTTCTCCGTGTTCTCGTAAGATTTGTCGTTCAACGTTTCCAAAGCTAAAGCTTCCACGCACTTTGGTAAGGTTTCGCTTCCCACGGTTATGACTGCCGCGTCTTTCTTGTTCGCCGCGTTACTCTTCTTCTTTTTCGTTGTCGTATCCTCCGATTCGTTCGTTCCATAAAATTTCATCTCTGCTTCCGCGACGCGCTCTGGAGTTGTTTTCTTCCTCCCATTCTCCTCCTCGTCTATGGCGGTGAGTTTAAACGACTCGTAAATCAGCACTCTCACTGGTTTCGGTTTCACGTCGCACACGACGTATGTCAAAGAACCTTTTCGATATTTCACGAAGGCTGAGAAATCATCCACGCCAACGACAACGTTTAGGTTTGGCTGTTCAGAAACAATCTTCACGTACGTGGCGATGGCTTTCAACTCTTGCGGAGTGAAAGATTTCGCGGGGCTGGTCTCGACTGCTGCCGAAGAAGATGGAAAGAGTTCGGGGGCGACGGCTCGTATGGCGGCACGAATCACGCGAAGCGCGTTCAGTCTCAACTTCTTGGTAGAATCCGCGCGAACGACTCGAAACGCTATCGGAGACATACTCTCTCTCTCTGTGTGTGTGTGTGTGTCTTTAGATGATGATGATGATGATGATGATGAATGTCGATTTTAACTACTACTTACAAGTACTTTTTGTTGTGGTTTTGTGAAGAGGCAAGACAAAAAATTTTGTGCTTTTTTTTTCTCTCTTTTCCGAAGTTTCTCTCTCTCCCGTCTCTCCGTCTCTCTTTTGTGTGAGTCGGTCTCTCGTTGAAAAGAAAAAGGAAGAAGGCGCGAATTTTTGTTCAAAGGCGCGTCGAAAATATCGTCAAAACACGCGCTCGTGTTTCACTCGGTGCATTTCAACCGCTATTCTGCTTCAGAAAAGAGTATTTTTACGCGATTAACGACCGCAATAGGTACGAAAACGTTCGCGTGGTATCGATTCAAGGGCAATTCGCGCGCTTAATTTTTCCCTTGTTGTTGAAGTTGATTCTTGTTGTTGAAGTGTCCTTTTACGCTGCGATTGAATGATCGTGAACTCGAATATTCCGAGAAGTATGAAAGAGATTTTCGGCCAAAGGAAACATCAGTAACGCGGCACGGCGCGTGTTTAAGTGCATCGATCGTCTTTTGATGCATGTATTTGCCTATAAACATACTTTTTTTTGCGTCGGAATCAACTCACAAACATCGAATTTTTCCCTCTTATTAATTAAACAGAATAGAGAAGAAAGGTTGTGCATAAGACATACGCTCATAAAAGAAACTGAACATCATCGCGACGCGTAAGGACCGTTGTTATATTTAAAGAAAGGTGGGAGAGAGCAGGCGCTTAGGTTATATATTAAATAAAGCTGGTGGTTTTGTTTTGTTTTTCGTGATTGAGCGGTCGGGATCGAGGAGAAAGTCGAGAGGGACGATATAAAATATAAGTGGGTGCGTGTAAGAGAGAGAGAGAGAGAGTGAGTGAGTGAGAAATGAGTGGATTATACGGAGGGTCTCCTTCACAAAGCGGGTATCGGAGAGATAACACCAATGCTGGTGGGATTCCTCCGCCACCTGCCGGTTTAGGAGGTCGGTTTCCACCGATTCCTTCTGGAGGCGTCGGCGGTGCAAACGCTCAGCAACAACAAAACATCGGAAACCTTCTTGGGGGTGGTGGTGGTGGAAGACCAAACCCAAGCGCCGCTCCAAGAATGAACGGGGGTTTCGGTATAGATCAAATTCAACAACAGCAACAAAACTTATCTGGTTTAGGTGGGGGTAACGGTTTAGGAGGTGGGAGTTCGTTTCAGCAAGGAGGACCGCAACAAGGGTATGGAGCGCCTGCGCGTACGGCTTCCTTCGATGCGTCAGACTTTCCCTCGTTAGGGGGTGGAGGTCAGGGACCATACGGTGATGCGTATCCTCCTCAGTATCCACAAGGAAGTGGTTACGATGGTTTTGGGGGAGATGGCCACGTGGGAGGTTACTATGCAAAGCCGCCGCCCGAGTTTGCTATTGAGCAGGAAGATTTTCCAGCACTAGGGGGTATGGGTGGTGGAGGTGGTGGTCCTCGGAAACCTTCGGATGCAGCGGCTGCAGTTGCAGCTGGTGTTGCAAAACAGCGACAGCAACAGCAACAACAGCATCAGCAGCAGCAACAACAACAGCAAATAGGGAGTGGCGGAGTTGGGAATATCGGGGGAGTGAATAGAATATTTTCAGGTGGTGCGCAAGGCGGCGGAATAGAAGGGAATAACGATCTTGGAATGCAACAACAAAGACAACCGAACTTCGATGCTGGTGGGGGCTTTGGAATGGGGAACTCTCGGGGTGGATATAATGGTCAAGATCTGTTGCGCCAAAGCTCTAGTCAGTCGTCCAATTCTGTCGTGCAACAAACGGCAAATATGGATCCGAACGATCGGTACGGTCTCATGGGTTTGTTGAACGTCATTCGAATGACGGATCCAAACATGACTACTTTAGCTCTCGGAACGGATTTGACAATGCTTGGGTTAAATTTGAACTCCTCCGAACCGTTGTACACGAATTTTTCGCCGCCTTGGCTGACGGATGCCACGCCAAAGCACGAATTAGAGTTGCTCATTCCGGCGTGTTATAATCAGCACACCGCCGGTCGAGCACATCCTGCAATGTTTTCAAAGTTCCAACACGAGACTTTGTTCTATATATTTTATTCCATGCCTGGTGAGGAGGCGCAGTTGTATGCTGCTGATGAACTGATTCATCGCGGCTGGGGGTTCCATAAAGAAATTAAGGCGTGGTTGATGCGAGTTCAAGGCACGGAGCCAACATCGAAAACGGATTACGGTGAACGCGGTGCGTTTTGGGTGTTTGACGTCCAGACGTGGGAGCGTGTTCGCAAGGACAACTTCATGCTTTCGTATGACCAACTCGAGAATCGACCGCAGGTGGCCGCCACGCAGTGATATTCTTTCTGTGTTGAGGGATTCCCGCGTTTGTAAAATTACTTTAAATTGCAACAAAAACAAGTAAAATACAAAAAAATCTTAAACACGGACCGTATTAGTAGCTCGTTTCGCGAAGTTCGTGCCTTTCTTTGAGTCAATGCTGGCGCGTGAATTCGATTTTTCCGTGCTAAAGCTGTTCATTCGTTTGTTTGTTCGTATTACTACGCAAATCAAGATGTGAATCTCTTCGTTTTCTTCTACAACATAGGCTAAACAAAAAGCTCTTGGTATTAGTTACAACTCCTCTTCTTCTTCCTCCTCGGGAACGTGGAGTTTCTCGATGGCCGCTTTAATTGAATTGACATCTGCCGAGGACGGCTTCAAATCTAAAGCGAGCGAAAAATTTAACATCGCTCGGTTTGGCATTTCCAACTTTTTGAAAATCCGGCCCATCAGAAAGTATACCGAAGCCTCTCTTGGCGCCACCTCTCGCAACTGTTCTAACTCATCTAATGCCTCGGAATATCTTTCGTCGCTCATCAAAACGGAAGCTTTCTCATATTTCGCTAGTGGATTGCGCTCGTCCAGTTGAATCGCCTTTTGTAAAGATATGTACGCTTTCTCGGTCTTTCGCAACGCGTGTTGCGCCATCCCCAAATAGCAATACAGAACGGAGCTCTTCGGGTTTATTTCGATGGAGTGCTTGAAATGGTGCTCGGACATCTCATACTTTTCCTGTCTGAAATACACGGTGCCTAAACCGTACCAGGCGTTGTAATGTCTCGGGTCCAAACTCAAAGCTGCTCGATAGCACTCGGTAGCTTTCTCAAAATCTTCATTTGCAAAGTGTTCGTGCCCTCGAAGAGTATACCCATACGCGTACCTCGGATTCAACTGGATCGCTCTCGCGAAGAATCGCAAAGCAGAATCGTGTTCTCTTTGTAAGGAAAAGCAATTTCCCAATGCACACCACGTGTGTGGATGTAATCGATCAATCGCTTGCGCCTCTCTCGCCAAATGAGAGAGTTCAACCTCACGTTTTAAATGCCAAAGCACGGTCGAATAGCAATCTATACCGTCTAAATTATACGGCGCAATTTCGCGAGCACGTTCAAACGCCCTAGCTGATTCCGCATATTCTACAGCTTCCGCATACGCTTTGCCAATTTGAGTCAAAACATAACCAGTTTCGAATTGTTCCGGGCTGCACGTTCTCAAAGCCGCTATGGCTTCGTGGCATCGAAACATTGCTAAGTGCCTTGCGCCAGACATGATGGGATGAAATATTCTCGCAACCATCGCAACCGAACCTTTCGGGACAACAATTTTCGCTTCTTCGCCCACGTTCTGCGTGCTCATAACGGCATTTCTATGCATCGCTATAATATGTTGTTGATTTTGTTGCTGCGGCTGAAACTGAGAAAAAGAATGAAGATGCTGGTTCGTTTTGTTGAGATCATCTTCGGTCATGATACTTGCGTTCATGCCAACATTCTTTTTCGATGCAGTCGTAGTTTGATCGAACATTTGCGCTGGAGTCATAGGCGTCGAAGCTACCGACGGGGTTTGCGTTCCTAAAGTGAAAAGATTGGAAGCAGGTGGTGCTGGGGCAGCCGGAGCTGCTCCCTGTGACGCCAAACGGGAGCTTCTCCGCAAACCTCCTTCTGCATTCCCCGCAGCATCGATAGGCGCTGCGTGTGTGGTGGTTGCAGTCGTAGTCATCGTAGTTGCAGATTCGGGTGCATCTCCGAATAATCGTCCCGAAACTTTTCTCAATTTTCCTTCGTCCATAAACTTCCGCCTGTCGTTAAACGGGTTGCTCGATACACCATCTCCGCCCAGTGGTGCCGCTTGTTGCGTTAACACGACGGGATCGTTTGTATTAAAAGCAGTCGAAGCAGTCGAAGCGGGAACCTTCCCTCCATGTTGAGGTGGTTTACGTGGAACCACTGGGGTTTCGTGTATGCCTAAGTGTAAAGGAGACGGCGTCACATATCGCATGCTGTCGGTGGGATTTCTTTGTTGTTGTTGTTGTTGCTGCTGCTGCTGGTGTCCGTCGTGGTCGCCTAAATCAAAAGGTGGTAACGCACTCACAGCACCCTTACCCGTTGGACCCGTCGCAAGATCATTGCCGGGGAACCCTCTCCTGCTAAATCCGCTATTGAATGAAATCGCTGGTTTTCGCCGCAGAAACATGCTACTATTTATGTTACTTTGCGTATACCGACTACCCCCGCCGCTGCCGCCACCGGTTGAGACAACTTCTGGCGAAAACACATTGGCGGCGTTGAAATTCGGGGCACCAAAGAAAATGACGTCGTCTTCCTCGCGATCGAACGATGTTCTCTTCTTCATCATCATCGTCTCGACTCTTTTCGTGTGTGCGACGGTAATATCATCTGCGCCCATTGAACAGAGCTCGTTGAACGCAGACCACATGAACGGATCCAATTCTAACGCGCGTTTGAAGCAATCGATAGCTAATTGTCGTCTACCGGTGTCTTTCGCAATCTTACCGAGTAAGTGTTCTCCGTATGCACCTCCCGGAATGGTAGCATTTTCTTCTTGCATTGCTTTCTTTTGCATCTCTCTCTTTGTCGCTTTATCGACGTTTGGATTTCTGTTTTCTTCTCCTTGATAACCGATGTCGTTGTCGTCGTCTGTTTCTTCGTCCGAGGAGAAATAGTGATCTTCGTAGTCTATGACTTCCGTTAATGTTGTTTCTGCGTCTGATAATTTCCCAATCTCGTACGCCGCGCTTGCGAAGAAGTATCTCGAATCTCGACTCCTTCGGTCTTTCAAAATCTCGTACGTTCGATACGGTTGTTTGTTCAATCGATAACACCTCGCTAACGTCAAAGCGTTCTCTTCGGTTTTAGACACCGCAAATAAGCGTTCTGCGATGAATATGGCGTTTTGATATTCCATTTTATGCATCGCGTTCGAGACGCACATTTGTAAATACATCTCCGCGTCGACACCTTCTTCTTGTTCCTCTTCGAAAACGTTGTTGTAGTCTTCTTCTCGTTTTAAATTTACTTTTTCGTTTCGTTGTGTTCCCGTCGTCGTTGCGTCTCCTCCTCCTCCTCCTCCTCTTTGCGTCGCGGCGCTCTTCTTCTCCGCGCTCGTGCGGCGCGTCATGATTTCCCTACCTACCGCAGAAGAACGCGAGGGAGAAGAAGAAGAGGGTGAATTTGTACTGACGAAGGTAGGAAAGGATTTCTCGTTTTTTTTTAAATTTCCTCTTTCGTCTTTCGTCTTTGGCACTCTTTTTTTTTTTTGTGGACTTTTTCGTCCAAATTATAATAAATTTCCCCATAGTCACCAGTAACTACATACTTTCCCTCTCTTATTTTTACATTTATTCAGATCGCCAGATTTCGAAACGCTCCTCGCTCGCTCGTTACGGGCGCCAACACACGTAACACGCACTCATGTCTCGAGGCTCTAGCGGAGGATACGATCGCCACATAACCATCTTCTCTCCGGAAGGTCGTTTGTACCAAGTAGAATACGCGTTTAAAGCGATTAAAGCAGTCGGGATCAACTCCATCGCTGTGAAAGGGAAAGACTGCGTCGTTTCCGTCACGCAAAAGAAATGTCCGGACGTTTTAATCGATCAATCGGCGATGACGCACATGTTTAAAGTGACCAAAACGTTAGGGATGTGCATGACTGGGAAAGATCCCGATATTAGAAACGTAGTACAAAAAGCGAGAAAACAAGCCGCAGAATTTCGGTTTGAATACGGCTACGAAATCCCAGTGGACGTTTTAGCGAATAAAATGGCAGACGAGTTTCAGGTGTACACGCAACACGCGTACATGAGACCTTTAGCGACGATGTGTATATTAATGGGAATTGACGAGGAGAGAGGCGCGAGTTTGTACAAATGCGATCCGAGTGGGTATTACGCCGGATACAAAGCGTGTGCAGCTGGGAACAAAGAGGTGGAAGCGGTGAACTTTTTAGAGAAGAAAATAAAACGCGAAAGCAACGTGAACGACGTCGACGGGGCGTGCAGATTGGCCATCTCGACATTACAACACGTATTAGGGGAAGACGTAAAAGCGAAGGAGTTAGAAGTGGCGGTAGTAACAGCGGATGCGCCAGAGTTTAGATTGCTGTCAGAAGGCGCTATTGAGGATCACCTCACCGCTATTTCTGAGAGAGACTAGTTTGTATAGTTTTCTTTGTTTCAATTGTGCCTACTACCTGTAAGTACTCGTAGTATGAATTACATTATTAAGTCCCGTATCGCTAATGTAAACGTTACTCGCCGTACCGATATCGAAACTCGACCCGTTCGGGTCGGTGACATTATTAAGTAGCTAATCTATTTGAGGACCGTTGTTATTATCTTCGTTTGACATTTTCGTAATACTCAGCTCTGAGCCAGCCTTAGCGATTCTCAACATATCTCCTACCGTCGGGGCCATCAAAAGAGCCGGTCGAATCTCGTAGGCAACTCCTAGAGATGGAATGGGGTTGATATACGCGCAAACCCATACCGCCCTTCTCGCGAAAGCTTTCACATCCGGGAACTCGCCGAGATGCGAACGTATTAATTCCAGATGATTCGGTTGTTGTTCTCGTTTACCGTCGATGACTAACCGCTCCCATTTTTCCAATAAGACGTCAAGATCAGAGGAAAGTTCTAACAAAGCTTCTTCGTTATCGGCTAATTCTCTCAATGATTCCATCATCGCGAAAGATTCTGTCCCTGGCTTCGGTATGTAATCATCTAGACTCCCGCACGCTTTGTCGTCATCGATAAATCGCACCCGAACATGTGGTATCTCTTCTTCATCCAAGTACGGTCCTTGTTCATCGATTTTGAATCGCTTCGTACCCGTGAGCTCTACGAACGTGGACCCATCGTCGTTCACTTCGAATTGGGTCACTTCTACTTCTACTCCGCACGGTAAGACTTTTTTATTCGTCGGGCTCATACCTAACATCGCAAACTTCGTTCCGAGTGGAATTTTTCCCACGCCTATGCTCGTTCCACAGTTCAGACTCCTTTTTGCATCGCTTTGTGTCCCAAAATTCAACCCAAGTTTTTGCTTGGGAAGAGATGCGTCCAATACCAACACTCTCAGCGGGATTGTTTCCGTTTCTCTCAAACGCACTTGTTCCATCCTCATTTTCAAAACTTTCATATCGTCCTCATCAGAAGAAGAAGAAGCACAAACAGTTAGGTAAATATCCGTCGTCGGCAACTAAAATGAGTAGGTGATTTCGCGCGCGGAGAAAAACGAACACAACACTCACCGACGTCTTTCGCGGTGTAAAAGG
>LT667632.1:0-17989 GCA_900128745.1 Bathycoccus sp. TOSAG39-1
TATATTAGTTATCATCCACACCAGAAAGCTTAAACGTGCTGCACTTCTTCTTCTTTCTTTTCTCCTCGATCTAAAACACAAGGAGGCACGCCGGAAGGAGTGATTCTCGAGGACGAAAAGACGTTAGAACAGTGTGGGATTCACCGTTCGATGGGCGTGTTCGAGTACCTTTGGGTAGACTCCAAGGAGAATCAAGAGAAGTACAAGGAAGAGAAGGAGAGGATGTTTAAGATAATTCCGAATCACGAGAAATTTATGGAGGAGTACGCGAAAGAAAATCCAGGTCGAGGTGACTTTGACGCCTTGGACGACGAGATTTTGGAGCGAGGAGCGCCAAATAAAGACTCCAAGTTGTTACAAAAGAATAACCGAGACGAGGAGTACTTCAAAGACGCGCACGAAATTCAAGCGAAAGTGGAGAAAGAATTGGACGAGTACAACGCAAAGGAAGACGAGGAGAGAAAGAAAATTTTCGGCGACGACGGAGATGGAAGAGAAAAAGAGGAGTCGAAGATGTAAAAGGAAGGAGAAGAAGAAGAAGTGCAGCACGTTTAAGCTTTCTGGTGTGGATGATAACTAATATACAAAAATACATTTGAAAAGAGTACAACATTACAAACGTATAAATGCGACGCTCAAACGCGTACGTGTCGTCCCAAACATAATCACGCGAATTCTGAGAATCTGAGTAAAAATCAGATGAGTTTCTTTCTAACTAAACTATGTCTTTCTAATGCCGCTTAATAGTAACGTCTATTCTATTCTTCTATTATTACTAGTATCATCATTATTATTCGTCCACTAATTTAAACACGTCACTCCTCAACACAATCTTCTTCCCCGCGAAAATTTCCTCCCCTTCGTGTTCGCACATTTCCTCGCCGTGTCTGAAAAAACAAACTCTCCCGGCTTTTGGCGTCACGCTCGCGACTCGATTTCCGTAGTTGTCCAAGAAATACGTCTTCCCTCCTTTCAACCCGTTCTCTTCTCCAGCTAAATATAAGAGCATCGTGTGCGTGCTCACTAACTTTTGATGTCGTTTGTTCTTCGTTCGCACGCGCTCGTCGACGTGCGGCCCGAAATGGTGCGATTCCGTGTACTCGTACACTCTGAAATTTTCGTTGAGAGAGTGAAAAATCTCTTCTTCGTCTTCTCCTGCGCGTTGTTGTTGTTGTTGTTGTTGTTGTTGTTCATCATCATCATCATCATCATCATCATCATCATCGTCGCCGCGACGACCTCGGCGGTTGCGACGAAAAATAAACAGCGTCTTCAACCCGATATCGTCCCATAACATCCGTGCTAATTTCTCGTCCACGAACGCCGCGCGATTGTTTTTCCTCCACGCTTCTCCGAATTTCGGTCCTCGGCTCGTGGCGAGTCGATACTTTGTCGCGCAGATGTTCGCGATGGCATCGCACTCTTTCCTCGTCAAAACGTCGTCTCGTATTCGTATCGAGTGAAATGCATTTTCAATCCATTCCGTGTCGTGCTTTGACGACGACGACAAAGGTCGTTTGGTCAGCGCGATTTTCGAAGAGACGAGCGAAAACAACACATCCTCTTCTTCTCCCGCGTCGTCGCGGTGTTCTTCTTGGTTCGCATCGTCGCTTTTCTTCTTCTTCTTCTTGCGCGTCATGTGGGAAAAAATGTGACGGCATTTTCGCATCGCTTCTTTTTATCCAAAACGCCAAAATTTACAGTCGCGATAAAAACAATTTTTTAAATAGTACACGCACCATACACGTCTCTCAAAACAACTTTGTGTGTCACCGATACTACCATATGATCGCGGGAACGGACGTGAGGCCGCGCGCGTACCCGGGAGGAGAGCTCTCCGAGTGCTGGTACAAAATTCTCTACGGGAAACGAGACTGTAAATGCGCGCGAGGAAAGAAGTGCGCGTACGGGACCGGACGAATCGTTGGAGGGCAATTGCGTTGGGATTCCATGACGGAGTTTCAATGCAACAGTTACCACTTGAGGTGTCTCTCGGACACGTCCGCGAAGAACTTTTTGAAACGCGCGCGGATGGAGGAAGACTTTCGAGACGCCTCGGAAGAAGAAATCGTGGAAGGGTTTTTGGAAGGGTTTCGCGACGAATTGCACGAAGATTTCCATCGCGAAGGCGTGAAGCGAGTCCTGCTGAAACTGTTCAAACGAGAACCAATCGACGAGGAAGATGCCGAGTTTTTCTACCGGGTGGATAAAATGAAAGTCGTGGCTTTGGAGCCAGAAAAGAAGACGAAGAATGAGACAAAGACGCCGCAAGCGAAGAAGACAAAAGCATTGCCGTCGTCGTCAAAGAGGAAAGAAACAAAAACAGCGACGACGAAGAAGACGAAAGAAGCGTCGAAAGCGAAAGGTGGCGTGGAGAAGAAGCCAAAGGCTACCGCGAAGAAGAAGAAATCGTAGGTGGAAGAGACAAAGAGATGGAGAAAGAGAGAGAGAGAGAGAGACAGCATTTTTTACATACTAACCTCGTGACAAAGAGACGAAGAGAGACACGCATCCCCCATAGTAGTAAATACAATAAACACAATAAACACTCACGTACTTATTCTGGTCGCGTTGATTTGATTTGATGCGTGGTATATAAACGTTTTAGTTTTTACCGTGTTATTATTACAACGTGCACTACATACTATATATACGAACCAAAACATTTTTACGCCGCGCGGCGGTGGAGTTCGCTCACTTCTCCTTCTTCTTCTCCGACAGAACTTGTCACGACGTTGTTGTTCAATCGTAACTTTACGATAGAATATTTAGGTACCGACAATCGCGATGGCCGAAGCGCGTAAAACATGAGCGAAGAGACGATAAATCCGAACGGAATAAACACCGTAATTGCGCCAACGCTCGCAGCAAACGCGAGCGCTGCTACGCAGTTTCGATAGTTTCCATCTTCCCATCGAAGCGTTTCTTTGCGAAATGTTTCCATGAAATCCGCAAAATAGGAGATTTGACACTGCACCCAAAAGATTACTTGCATGGTTTTATCGAACATTGCATCGTTGGGTTGCTTCGGTCCCCTCAATAAACCTTCGTTTTCGAATTCCGTACCGCGAACGACAGTTGAAAACCAACCAATGGGTGCGTCAAACTTTGAGCCAGGTGGGAAATTCGTAAACTCCGAAGCCGAATCTGATCGTAAAAGCTCGTTGTTTCTCGATTTTTCTGCTCCAAAAAGACAAGCAGACGTTTCTTCATCGTTCGACGAACAGTGCACGACAAAACCGAGACACATGAACGCGACGATGTAGTTTGGAAAGAAGCAAAAGAAGAGCAACGCGAGGTGTAACGAGGCGCTCGAGGCGTAATCTCGCCAACGCACAGCTCGTTCGAGCCTTCTCAAAGCATATGCGAATGGTTGTAGCGCTATACTGATTCGAATAACCGCAGCTTTCGCACGGATCGCATCGATTCCCAACGCCTTTTCTTCTTCATCAACATCATTCATATCGCTGCTGGACGAAGCTGCCGGATCCTGAGGAGGCACCGTCGCAAACTCTCCTATTTTAGCACCTCTTCTTCCTATTTCTCCCGATGTCGTGGCAAAACCCGAATTCGCACTCACTAAAGGGGACGACGATAGCAAAGCCGTCGGCAGCATCATCTCGAACATTAATGTATCGACAATGTTTGCCGGAAGCTTGTTGATGCCGGTAATTAAGGCGAGACGTTGCGCTTCACGCTTCTCGCGCTCTTCGCGGTGGTGACGAGTATTCAAACCACCTCCGAATTTACCACTGAGATGTGCGAATGTAACAGAAGGATCTCGGACGAGTATATCATCGTCTATATCGCTTATACCAAATAACAATTCGCGCGCGAGTTGTTTTCCTCTCGCATAGTATCCTACACTCATGGCTGCATCTTCAAATCCTCCAAAAGAGGACGAAGCAGGAATCGCGCCTGGGTCGTTCGCATCACTACTTCTGATGTTACTCATGGTGCGACGAAAAACACCGGTTCTTTTGGCTTTTCGAAACGATGCTTTGACGGTTATTTCACCAGTCACTTCGCTGTCATCTTCCGAGCGCAGCGGGACAGTCGCGACGATATCTCTCCCAAACGACGGTAACGAGGATGGGTATATCGTACAGACGCCGATTCGTTCGTCCGCTCTCGCTCGATCAAATACTCCAATGTGGACTGGTTTCGTGATGTCCCGAATAGCGACGTCGAATTCTCGTTTCCAGCCGGCAGGAGATCTCGCCGAGGCATTCGGTAACCACGCCCACGAAACATCGTGTCGAATTGCAATTCCTGGAGCCGATCCCGAAGGAACGTGTCGCATTTTCAAAATGCGCACGCGTGTAGAACCAACAATTGGTGCCGCGAGGGGGTCGATCGAACGGACAATTCGCGTCGCGACCTTAACTTCACCCAAATATACCCCATCGTTCGATTCGATAGTTCCGTCATTTGTGAAAGTCGAATTGGACGCAGCTTCGCTCGACTGTGCCACGCCGTTACCAGTAGTCCTCGTCACCGTCGTACCCGACCTAGAGTCGCTCTCCATATCTGTATATCCGGATAAGGTCGAAAGCGGTTTTAATTTCGATTTACCCGCGAAAGTGAACTCACCATTCGCGTCCACGTTCACGTTTGATTTCATCTTTGCTTTTCTTGGTGATCTCAATAATCTGAACTTGCCATTACCGAGCGCCAATGGAACGCCCGTTCTTTGGTTGATCTTGAAAAAACTCGATCTAGAGTTTTTACACACAGTCTTTGGCATTCCAGAGCAATCGATGCAAAATCGTCCAATCTTGACGTTCTTCGCACCTTCTTTATTCGAATACACGTCGATTTTCACGATCGCATTTACAATCGGTTCCTCTACTTCAAAGCACACGACGTCACTGTCTTCTGCTTCTTTGTTTTCGCCGTTCTCGCCGAGAAAGAAACGAGTCGCGGGATGTCCCACTTTTTTTGCTTTAAAGATGCCCAAATCTCTCGATTCGTTCAACAGCGAACATCTCAAAATGACGCCGCGAGAATTCTTCCCGGCTTCGGCTTCAGGAATACCTCTCACACTACTAATGCGTACGAATACTTTACACGTTCTGGGAGCGACTCGAACGACAGGTCGATTCGATACATCTTTGCGCGATGGACCTTCACCAAACAGCACGGCTGCTTTCTCATCGTCGTCGGAGGAATCTGCGTTGTCATCGTCGACGTTGTGTAATGCCATGTATAAATCCTTCGCCGCTCTCGATGATGCAAAATCCTTCGACTTGCCGCGCTTGAGCGATTCTGGTCGAATATTCGGTGCACCAACCTCTATTGCTTCGGAACGTGTGCCTAACCAGGCGCGACAGCGGATGCTTCCGATGCCTTTAGCTCCATTCTTCGTAGCCGGTTTCGGATTTATGTCTTGAAGCGTCGCTTCGATGTTCTTCACCGCGGACAAATTTGCGATGAATGAAACAGCAGCGCGCGAGCTCGTTTCCAATATGGCCAACGGGATCGAAGCTTCACCTAACGCTAACGTTGCGTACGTCGTCGCCGTCCCACTCATCGCGTCATCGTCGTTATCGACGTGCATCGGTCCTTGGTTTTTCAAAACCGGCACCGTAATAACAATAGCAACGCGTCCAGCGTTACAGTCCACATCCGCGGCCGGAAATGCAAAAAACTTCTCCACTTCAAATTTTTGCGCGCCCGAGTCGCTCGCGTGACTATCGCCTCCTTTTAGAATGCTGTCTACGTCGTATCCTAATCGCGTCGTCTTCGTCGAAGACGCGTGCTGACCAACAGAAATATTTATAACAGGTTTTGATAATTTTCCTACTCTATCTCGCATGTGCTCATCTAATTCTAAAGACTCTATTTCAACGAACACGAACCGTTCTGGATGGTATCCAACGCGCAACGCCGCCATGGTACCTTTTTCGTACTCCGGACGCACGCCGTGTAAAGATTCGTTATCTTCCGTATCCACGTGCTGGTCCTCGCTCGCTTCCAAGCCGGGTGCACTTTCAAGCATAGATACTATGCAATCGAACGCCTGGTCACGAAACTCGCCAAAATTTTGAAATCGAACAGCCGTCGCTCGATGTCCAGAGTCTTTCTTTCTATTTTTTCTCTTCTTTAACGAATCTTGTTGTGCTAGACTTTGTGCAGTGACCCACTTGACAAGAATCTCGTGCTCACCATTAATTTGTAACGCTTGGAAATCTCCCGCGTGCGCGAACCATCGCTTCCCCTCACCGCCATCAAAACACGCGCAAAACGGGTCACGGAATACACGTAAAACACCTTGCGCGTTCGAAAGTGCGCAATTGAATGAACCAAGACATTCTGCCGTGTACGGAAGATTGAACGCTCTCGCTGTCTCGATATAGTCGCTGGTATTTGCCGAGTTGAATGACGTATTGAGCGAGTTCGTGTTATCACCGCCATTCATCCCAGTATTCTTCGTTTTACTTTTATTTCCAAACAATTCGTCAAACGTAGGCAACGACAAACCAAAGCTCGAAAAATCAGGCATTTGGAAAAATCCGAAAATGTACTGACTGTACGATGTGCTTCCCGTTTTTTCAGTTCCTGTATGCGTTTGTTGCTGCGAACTCGCGTGATCAAACTCCTCGGTCACATCGAACGTGTCTTGATCCGTCATCGTGCTGTCGTCAGAGTAATAATTATTGTCCCCGCGACCGTTCTTATTCCTATGTCCGATTCTCGAATCCAATGACGAATCGACTTCCTCCTCCTCTCTCGTTTGATCGCTACTTAGGCTCGTCATCGACCCCCCGTCCTCCGACGTCGAAGGTAACATTCTGTTCCCTCGAGGATCTTCCTCCTCGTCGTTGTCGTCGTTATGCATGTTCGCTAAATCTCCTCTCGAACTCGCCCTGGCCAATCCAATCATCGAATCCAACCTTCTCTTCATACCGCTCCTCCTCTTACTCCTCCTCTTTGCGTTACTCCACGGCTCAAAATACGACGTCGACGTCACTTGTTCGCCATTCTCCGTACTAATTGTTCTCGCTACGATTAAAAACCCTTTCTCTAACCACCGTCTTGTCTCCAACAGGTTCAATTCGTCTACTTCCACCCACACGTCGTCGTCCCATCGACTTTGCACCGTACTCGTCGCCCCGTCTGGGAACACAATCACCCTCCTCTTCCCAATTTCCGTTATATTTGTCAGAGAAACGCCGTTCTCGCTCACTAAAACGTCCGCTAACGTGTTCTCTGTGTGTGAAATCGAGTGTATCTCGCACGCGTCCACCGTCTTTGCCGCTTCGCCCAACGTGTTTTTCACGACGGATGCATCCAATTTCGACCTCGCGAATGCCACGCCGCAGTGCCGAAGAAAGTTCCGATAGTTGTGCACGACGGACGTTTCCCACGTTCCACTGAGAAGTACAGGTGTCGTTGGAAGAGGCCATCGTCGTCGTCGGTCAGTGTCGTCGTCGTCGCTTTTGGAAAGACAAAGAGAAAAGAGAGGCATCTCTTCACCGCGGCATCAAAACGAGACACGATTGGAGTGAAAGGAAAAGGACTCTCGCGAGAAAGGGCAAAAAGAAGAGAGGCGTAGCAGTTGTTATTTTCGTCGTCGTCGTCGTCGTTATGAGTACCTGAAGTTTGGTTTCCCCTCGTCGGCGCGGTCGCCCGCTTTTGTGCTCCGAGAGGGCGGAAGAATCCGCGCCGTGGACATCTCTCTCTCTTTCCTCTCGTTTTATCACGACGCGTGTTTCTTCTTCTTCTTCTTACAGACGCGCATGCGGGGGGAAAAAACGACGACGAAAGAAAGACGACGACTCGATAATATTGGTATCCGTCGTTCGTTCGTTCGTTCGATCGATCGACCGTCTCTCTCTCTCTCTCTCTCGTCTCCCAAAGCGCTTTCTTTCTCGGGTGTGTAGGAAGAAGAGAAGCAACCCAACGATGCAATGTTCGATAAAACCATGCAAGTAATCTTTTGGGTGTGTAGGAAGAAGAGGATCGTCTAACAAACCGTTCTAGGGTTTAGGGTTTTAGACCAAAGACCAAACCCTAAAAATTTTTTTTGTATCTCTCGGAACCCGAGGAGGGGAAAAAATACGCGCAAACAAAATAAAATTTGTATCTCTATTATTGTATCGTTGCTTTCGCTTTCGACGAGCACCACCAACGAAGAGAGACCGGTCCCAAAACAGAAGAAGAAGAAGAAAAATCATCGTTCCCTTCTGACGACGATGACGATGATGATGACGATGAAGAATACGTCGTCGTTTTTTTCTCGTTGTTTAAAAAAAAAATGGGGTTTTTGGTTGTGTTTTGTTGTGGTGGTGTGTTGTGTGCGAGACGACGCCGTCGCGAAAGGAGGAGGAGGGTCGTGCGCGATAGAGACGAACGGGACGACGGTTGTGGTTGGAGCGGAGAGAGGCGAACTCTCGGACGGATCTCCGGTAGGGGAAACGTATCTGAAGCAAGAACACGAGTGCGCGTGGAAGATTGGAAGCGAAGAAAACGGGTCGAAAAATGCGTCGAGGATCACACTCGTGCTGGAATATTTCGGATCCGTTTTAGGCGAGGACTTTTTGCGCGCGCACGACGGCGACGACGGCAGAGAACGAGTTTTGGCCACGTACTCAGGCGACGTCTTCCCTCACTCGGTGGTGTTTGAAAACCAGTCGTCGTTGATATTAAGATGGACGAGTTTAAATTTGAACAGCGATAAAGGATTTAAAGTGCACTATTTTACGGATAGAATGGATCGGGTGAAATGTTTGAACGATTGCGACCGCGTCGGCGTGTGTGACGCGGCGAATGTGTGCGAGTGCCCGAAAGGACGAGCCGGAGCAGACTGTTCGATTGTAGTGCATCAAATTCCGTTGGAGAAGAAGGAGAATGGAACGAGCAGGAGATACCAAGGGTATTCTTTGTTGAGGAGTGAACCCGGAGAGTGCGCGTATTTGAACGTGAACGTTCCAAAAGAGATCCCGGATGATGCTTTCTTGCGGATAGAAGCAACTTTTCCGGACGGCCTCGACGGCGACGCGAGACCATCTCTGTTCGCATCAGATGCATTAGGTATAAATAAAACAAACTTTTATGTTCCCTCGAGTGGATACTGCGAAACAGAACCGGACGGGTGTCGATGGATCGAAGAAGACGAAACGACAAAGACCGTCGGCTCTTTCTCTTCGGTAGGTGACAAAAATATTGCTTTCAGAGACTATTCTTTGCTTCTTTCGTCGGCAGTGCACGAAGAAAAAGTTCTCGATAACGCGACTCAGGCGGCCAAGTTTACAATCAACGCTCCGCAAATTCCTACATTTCATTACTACAATAAGTTTGACGTGAAATCTTACAGCGTCTTAAGCCCAGTGCATTCGCTGCGCATCGACGACGTTTCGAGCGAAAGCCGGTTTATTATCGCTGTTTGCAATGTTCGAAAGCCGCCTCTTCCAGCGGCATTTAAAACCTACGAGTTACAAAATTTCATTCCCGGAACGAACGACGGACGCGGCATTCAATTTTGGTCCAGCACTACATCGAGGGAACCGAAAAAAGATATCGTTTCGCTCGTAAAAATTGTCGTTTCGAACGAAACTAAAGATTCGTGCGTCTTGGATTGCAATAATAATCGCGACAGATGCTCAGCGACAGGAAAGTGTCTCTGTGAACGCCCTTACGCAGGAACGTATTGTGAGAGCAAAATGAAAATAATTGAGCCGTCAACTGATGGCGTCGTGCATACCTTCTCTGAAACGCTCGATCGCGGCGGCGCGGCGAGAATGTACATTTCCATTCCGGAACGTCCAAGCGAATCCGATGGCGTCAATGCGATAAAGATTGAACTATCGCACGAAAATAATCCTTCAGCTTTAGGCACAGTATTGGTTCGTCGCGATACGAATGTATCGAGTGAATTTACCGAAACATCTCCAGATAGGGTGATTGTATGCGCGGCGTGGCCGAACGAAGATCTGTACCACGGTGAAACGCGTTGTCGATCGTTTGGATATTTTGCAGAATACGCTACAAACACAGATGGAGCGACGAGTCAACAAGATTCCCAATTTGTGAATACGTTCTCGAGCTTGGCAAACGACTACGCGCGTTTGGAAATTCCTATCGAAAGTGTATTCGAGAGGAGCACCAACGCGACGCAACACGAGTCTGCGGCGGCGGGATACTACGTGACCGTAATGAACCATCACGCGATATCGGGCGAGAGAATGTCATTCGACGCTCTTGTGTCTTTTGAATACGAAGATTATGCCGCCACGAACGAAAGAACTTCAATGTGCCCATTTAATTGCAGTAATCATGGGATATGCGTTCGTACTGGTTTCTTTAGAGGAATGTGCGTGTGTTTCAAAGGATACACTGGTTTTTACTGCCAAAATAACGCCACGAGATTATTTCTGAACAATCAAGAGCGCGTCGTTGAACGAAAAATTCGACCTGGCGATTGGGAGTACTTTTACATTGAACTCGAAGAAAATACCGCTTCTAGCGCATCCGCAATTCTCTCCGTACAAATCATAAACTACGAGGACGTCAACGGTATCCCCGAACTCTTTGGTAAAAAAGTCACCTCCCGTATTTTCGCGAACGGCTCCCCTACCGGTGCTGAGAGTACAAAAGTTTCGTTTGAAACGCCTGTCCCAGTAAAGTTCATCCATGGCGATTTCACGAACACGTCGACTTTTAAACTTGATTCGACGCTCGTCTCGTCTGGACCTATCGGAGATGAATTAAACTCGTTTTTGAGTTTTCAGGACGATTTTAACATTCCTCGAAACGCATCGATAATTGATATTTCGTGGAAGGATTTGCGAATTCACGCGAAGCCGCCTTCATATCTTTCCGAGGCGTGCTTAGCGGCGTATTCCTCTGAAGAGAGGAGCTATTTCGCTTATTCGAAGTGCCCGTCACTGACACCGGCAAGTGGCAGAGAGCTCGTCATAGATGGAAGCTTAAAAACGCCCGGGTTAATCCAAGACGGTAAAAACGCCGGCATCGAGTTATTTGAAAGCATCGATGATGACGAATTGGAATTATTTGACGGGAGTTACAAAGACGCAAATTGGGTTTCGGGCGAGTTTGTCATCACGTGGAGAGCGTTCGTAAGAACTGGGTATGACATTGAATCCGTGGTGCAAACGCAATGCACGCGGATAGATTGCATTGTGCCAGAATTCTTATTCGCGAATTTCACGGTTTCTCCCAACGAAACGTGGAGCTTTGGGGTAAGGAGTGCAAAAATACGTCAATCAGAAATGCTGGTTGAGCCGAACGGCGGCACTCGATTCGAGACAAGCGAGAAAAATTTGCACATTAAAGTATCCGTTCTCGCCGCCGAAAGCGGTATTGATTCATCCAAGCTGTGCGTTGCCAACTGTAGCGGCGTCGGTCGATGCGCCAACGGCGTGTGTAAATGCCCTCCCAATCTCATTGGCGTGGCGTGCTCAGTTCCAATTGAAAGCTTGACGCTGAAAGATACAGTTATTGAACGACACGGGACGCCTCTTTTCGTTTCCGAGAATATTACCGACGTTCGAGTGCTACCTGAAGGCGCGTTTGACATTTACAGATTTCGAATACCTAAAGATACTGCTATTGTTCGAGCGACGCTTGACCACGCTTTGCATCACGGGTCTTCGCCACGCCTATTCTTGCGAAGAAATGCGGTTCCAATCCATTGTCCTCCAGGGTTGCGAGGTGGAATCCTAAGCGATAGTGTGGGTGAGGTTAACGGCGGTGATGGCATATGCAGAGACGCGTATGACGCGTCGGATACTCTCGAAACGAGGGAGGAATCTTCTTCGGGTATACCCGAATCAAAAGTAATACCAAATGAAACGCGCGACGACGACGACGACGACGACGACGACGACGACGACGACGTTACAAATAATAATTCATTTGACGAAGAAGAAAGATACCTCGTGCAGCACGAAGCCAGTGTGAAGGTTTCTGACGTTCCAAGAAGGTATAACATGAGTAGCAGTATCGGCGCTGCCGCCGAAAAAGAGGATGATGATGGTGATTGGTGGTTTCTTTCTGTATTCAACGACCCTATTGGAGCTTCCGAAAGATTGCTATATCGCATAGCCGTACAAGCGTTTCCTTCGTACGGCTGGTGTCAGAAAGAGAGTAAAAACAATGGCGTTTGCGACAAATCAAAAGGCATTTGCAAGTGTTCAAAAGATTTCATCGGCGAAGCGTGCGAAATCCCACTTATCTCTATCGAAAACGGTGAGATAAAAACGTATGAAGATAGATTAGATTCGGGTGAAGCCGTCGCTTTCACTTTCGAAATACGGTGCAAAAATCAAAAATTTGCTCTCGATATCGAAAAATTAAACGACTATTCAGCGTTGGCAAGCGCTGGACCTGAACTCTACTTCGGCGTATCGCGCGGTAACGTACCGACGTTTGACTCGAAGCGCGGCCTGTGGAAGGCTGATATATTTGAAACTATTCCAAGCATCGAAGTTGGCGGTACACTGGGATATTATCTTCGAGGTGGAAACTCCGCGCAAGTTGGATAATATTTTGCAATAGTTGCCGCGGATTTCGGGCACAGCGCTTTATTAGATGGCATTGCCATGAAACTAACTGTTTTTGGAAGTGACGTTCCAAACGAGAGCACGGGAAACGAAAGTAGTAATTGCTTATACCCGAGCGGAACGCTCGGCGTCAATGTCAAAAATAGAGAAGGAGAAAATGTCGATTCAGTCATATTAGACGTTCACGAGCTCGATTACGGAGCCGATTGCGATTGTTACATGGCGAACATAAGAAGCGCTTCCTTGGGCCTCTCATCGGTATCTGGCAATCTGGTGTTCCCAAAAGCTCGGCCTTCCTCGTTTACGTTCTCCTTTTATTATTTACGTAACGATGTCCGAAAATACACCGGAACTGCTTCGAATGAGACAAATGTTGTGTATCAATCTCCAGATCCGCGCGGAGCGCTCGCATCGAACGATATTGTTCCCGACGCATGGGATCGTGAAGGTTGCAACGCCTATATCTCCGACGACGTAGAAGGTAAAATCTGTATAGTTGTGAGAGGCGGATGCCCTTTCGACGTGAAAACATTGAATTGCCAAAACGCCGGCGGCATAGGTGTGTTAATCGTTAACGTCGACACGTACGAAAGTCGGGTTCCTGCACCCGCGGCTGACAATTGGCGTGGTTTCCCACAATCAAAGTTCACTATTCCAACGTTTTCAATCGGGCAAGTCGCCGGCGACGCTTTGTTAGAAAGATACACAAAGTCAGCTTCGCCGCCAGATAACACAGAGTCGACGCCGCTTCTTGAAATGTTTTCGTACATATGCAAACTTCCATTTTGCGAGGCGTGTGCATGTGGATTAGGCAACCCGTCCGATAACTGTACCTCGAATAAATGTCCTGGCTTAGACCCGACGTTCTCCATCGCGTGCAACGGCAGAGGTATTTGTACCACAGAAACCTTTCAGTGCGAATGCGAGGATGGCTACGAAGGCCAGAGTTGCGAAAAGTTTACAAACCCTCCCGTATTTACTCGCATGCCGGCGGTTGATATCGCTTTAGAGTTGGCATCCAACGAAATCGCATCGTTTACCTTTGGAGCATCGTTCCCGAACGCTACGATGGAGGAGGCGAAGAAGGATATCAAATTCAGAGTTTTGAATGCTCGGTCAATTCGAGCGGCTTCTATCGATGCAAACACGGGAGAATTTTTCTTCGACGCGACAAAAGTTGTCGCAGATACGCAACAAGAGAAAACGATTGACGTGACAATCGAAGCGATTGGCCCGCGCGGAGAGAGCGCTACGCTTTCCTTCCCTATTCTCGTTTCGAGCGCACCGAACCTGACGGGAAACACAGAGATTCAAAGAATAGCCGACGGCGGATGGACGATACGAACGATCGAAGAAAAGAAACCGATGGCGACGAGTAGTAAAGAAGAAGGAAATAACGAAAGTGTGGGAAAATCCGCCTCCATAGACAAAACAGAAGACATGAAAATCGAGAAATCCTTCGGCTTCTTCTTCTTTATTGCCTTGATCGCGCTCGTCCTCCTGGGTTTCATTGGTTTGAAAATGTGCAAAATCCGAAACCGACGGTTACACAACAGAGGTTTACGTCACGTAGAACTCCCGGAATGGAACGGCACGGACGACGTCGAAACGCTCAGATCTAGGTATTACGAATCCAACAGAGACGAAGTGCGAAGCGTAGCATAAGCGGGGAGAGAGCGTTCTACATTCTACGCCTGTTTCAATCACAATCAAATACACACTCGCATAACTCACAGCATCCCTCCGCCAAGCAAACCTGCTTCGTGCAGCTCTCTCTGCAACCCCTCGTTCCCTTGCAGCAACTCTCTCAAATTCCGTTCGATTTCCTGCGTTTTCCCCTCTAAAAATGTCTTTTGGTTTTGACAATCGTCCATCATCTTCTCCGCTTTTTTCACCCTTTCCGATAACTCTTTCTCGATTTGTTGTCGCGATCTCAAAACGAATCCTCTCCCCAGCGGTTTATACAAGTTCGCCTGGGGACCGCCTTCCTCCCCGGACGCGTTCGACGACGACGACGACGACGACGACGACAACTCTTTCGCCGTTAACAGCGCTCTCTGTTTGTCGACGTGCTTTTGTTGAAATTGCGATTGCAACTGCTTCAACTTTTGCGTCGTCTCGAAGTATTTCGTCTGAAGCTCGTTGAACTGTTTCCGCTCCGCCGAGTGCTGCTGCTGCTGCTGCTCTTTTCGTTCGCCGCTCATTCTCTCTCTCTCTCTCTCTCTCTCTCTCTCTCTCTCTCTCTCCGCGAGAAAAGTCGCGTTTCGCGTCTCTCGCTTGATGCATTTTTCCAATCCGGGTCTCGTGTCCTAAAGCGTTGACCGTTTAGGGACTCAACAAAACCCTAAACAGATATGAAGGAAAAAATGTGGGGAAAAAATCCCCCCCTCAAAAACGACGACGCACACACATATCACATGGGAAGACCCGAGGCCGAGGCCGAGGAGGAGAAGGAGGCGGCGGCGGCGAGATCGGACGACCCTCCTCCGCCTCCTCCTCGTCTGCTTCGTGAACACCACGCCGCGCGCGGCGACCAATCCTTCTCGTCGTCCTTCTCGTCTTTAAGAACGATGAGATTCCTCGTCGTCGCGAGTATACTCCAATTGGTCGTTACCTTTAATAATTGTGGTGCCGCTCTGGCCGACGAGGAGATCAAATGCCCGGAGACCCAAGCACAGTTCCAAACGCTCTCACCGATCACGCAACCGTCGCCGATCGAACAAATGGAATGGCTCGCGCGATACGACGCGTCGAACAAAGACGATCACACGAAGAAAACGGAACGCGTGATTGCGAAATTAACGAATGGTCAAATATACCAATCGAAGGACAACGGGAAGACGTTCGCGGATGAGACGGCCGTATTGAGAGGGTTCCTAGATAAGCAGTTCACGATCGATCGAATTTTAGTTCCAAGAGATGACTTATACACGAAACGAGTGATATTGCAAGGGAACAAAGATCGACACTGGGCGTCCAAAGATCTCGGCGACAGTTGGATACAGCCGTGCGGGTTCGAAAGCGCCAACGAGGCGAACAATTGTTTCAAGAGTCCAACCGGTGGGAGGTACGATCAAGGATATAGAATTGTAGGGAGTATGGTGATGCATCCCGGCGAACACAGGGATGGGCACATTTTGGCGTTGGTGAGTCGACCGGAGTGCGAGAGGACGTATTACGACGACACGGTAGCGTGCGCGAAGGATTTGATGTTGACGACGGATTTCGGACAAACGGAGTGGAGAAATTTAACGGATTCGAGTGACAACGATATCGTCAGTTTCGTGGATTTCGATTGGGGACCAGATCCTGACCCCACGCACAGCGAAGCGAGCATTTTGGCGACCGTGTATACGAGTAAAGAGGATTTGTGGAAATCGAGACACCATCCCGGGTTTAGTTTCGCGGTGACTTTTATACGCTCGTCGTCGTTTTTTGTGGGAAAAGATTGGTACGCGCACAAAACTCCGTGTGGAAACATATTTGAGGTGTTGAATAATGACGTCTACGTCGCCGCTTTGAAGGATTGCGATAAGTATTTGAGAATGTTGGAAGATTCGAAAGATATCACGGAGGACGAGGAAAACGACTTGAGGTACGACCACGTGCAATTGGAAGTGTCCACGGATAGCGGCGAGACGTTTAATCCGATATGCTTCCCAGAAAATATCCGCGCGAAATCGTTCACGATATTCGATTTCGATGCGGTTCAGAAAGGGCCAGATTTCATTAGCATCGATCATGCGGAGGAAGAGACGTCGGCGATCGAAGGCGCTGCTCCGATGGGGAATTTATACGCCGCGGATGATTCTTTGAGATTGTTCTCGTTGTCGCTGCGTAGAAACGTGCGCGAGCGAGGCGTGGCTGATTTTAGTGGCATTGCGAGTATGAATGGCGTGTTCATTGCCAACCAAATAAGCACAGAGGCGTTTAAAGGAAGGTACAATTATAAAGACGTGGACTATAGTCAATATTATCAAACCTTGCAATCGTTCAACGGAGGAGGCGTGTGGCGATACATTCCCGCGCCAAAGAAAGATGCGAATGGAAATGACATTCAAGGGTGCACGATTACGGACGACCCGAAAACGGTGTGTAGTTTACACTTGCACGGCGAAAGCGCGTGGTCTGGAGGCGAAAATTGGAAAACGCGATTCGGCGCAGTATATTCGCATCAATCCACGCCGGGTGTTATCATATCCACCGGGAATGTCGGGAACGTGTTATCAAAAGAAGCGAGCGAAGTGAATACGTACATCTCTCGCGATGGTGGATATACGTGGGAAGAGGTGTTACAAGGACCGCACATTTACGAGTTTGGTAACTTTGGCGCTTTAATCGTCGCGGCGAAAGAATCGAGTGTTGGACAAACCGACGAGGTTTGGTTTTCGCGAGACGTCGGGAAGTGCTGGGAAGGTCCAATTAAGTTGAGCAAACCAATCAATGTGCACAATATTCGCACAGATGTGGTGCAAAAAGGATCGGTGTTTGTGATTCACGGCGAAGACGCGACGAAATCGGAGTCGTACCAAGCATCCGGTATCGCGTACGTCATCGATTTCGATAACTTGTTGTTGAGCGACTCGACGTTTCGCGTCGATAAGTGCGACGAAAAGAACGATTACGAGACGTGGTTTTTAAACATTCCAAACCAGAAAGAATGCAACATGGGCGAAAAAGTTGAAAGACGACGCCGAAAACGGTACGCGAGGTGTTTGAACCTCGAAGACGGCGTCGTATCGGAACTCCACGATACCGTCTCGCAATCGCACGTGTGCGATTGCGAACACATGTACGACACGTCATGTGAATACGGATATTACAGAGTTCACTCGTCACCTTCGGCTATTTCAGGATGCGATCCGATGCCGAACGTGAACATCGATGAGTGTACATACTTGATAGATAAAGGATCGATTCCGAAATCGCACGAACGCATCGTTCACGGAGACGTGTGTAATAACCCGTTAAACGCTATCGGCGCAGACTACGACGATTTAGGCCGCAAGAGGAGAAAAAGGCACCACACGAAACATCCCGTGTTTGTTTTTTTCCTCTTTTGTGTCTTTGGCGGTGCTTTTTATGTGGCGTATAAATATTTCGATTTAGGCCGCTTCTTACCGTCCGGGTTCCGCGATGCGGTGAATGAATTCTTTGAGAACGTCATGGACTGGTTACGAAGACTCCGTAATAACGAACGCGGTGGTGGCTTAAGACGATTTGGTGGCGGTGGCGGCGGTGGTTCGAGACCAGATGGGTATTTTGAGCCGTTAGCAGATTTTGACGAAGACGAAATCTAAGAATATACAATAAACGCGCGCGACGTTAACGCGATGTTAGAAGAAGAGACTTATCATGAATAAGTTTTATTGTAAAATGTACAAATACGCTTTTGCCAAAAACTACGCACACATATGATGATGATGATGATGATGATGATGATGATGATGATGATGATGATG
>LT667633.1:0-17803 GCA_900128745.1 Bathycoccus sp. TOSAG39-1
GACGACGAGAAGGAGGAGGAGAACGGTACTTCGAACACGTTCTGGACGAGTTGCGGATGCATAGCAGCGAGACACGGATGGAGGAGTCCGGAAGAAGAGAACGAGAGAAGAGAGCAGTCGACGAAGCGAGGGAAAGATTGTCTTCTTCTTCTTCTTCTTCTTCTTCTTCTTCGCGCGTCGGTCGTCCTCGAAACGACGGGCAAAACGACGACGACGACGACGACGACGAAAGTAAAGTTTCGTTGTATGTGACCTTGAAGAATGAGAATTTGTACAACGTGTACGCGATGGAGACGATGGCGTACACGATGAGGAGTAGGAACGCCGCGGCGTTCGAACAGCTTTCGATCGGGTTGTTCGCGGCGCCGGACGCGGACTCGTCCACATTTTTACGAAACGCCGCCGGCACGAGAGCGAAAGTGGAACCGATATTTAGCGAGACAAGTTGGGAGACATTTGCGGAGAGATTAGAGAAGATGACGCGCAATTTTGTCCTCCCGCCAATGCAATTAGAAGGCGAGAAAGAGCCATACCATCCACCAATCGCGCTGATTTACGAAACCGTGGCGAGATTTCAACCGCAGAAGAGAGACGCGCGAAGAAAGCCGTCGGACGAGTTGTTGGCATTTTGTACGTCGCGGGTGAAACGGCTATCGCCTGTGGATGTGGGATATAAATATGGCGTTCGAGGGACGTTTGCGGGGGTGGACCCGCGCGAACCAGATGTCATTCGAGCGAAAGAATATGCTTTGCGATTTGTAGTTTTAGAAACAGAAAACGGGTACGCGTTTGCGCTCGCGTCGTACGCGCCGGATATGAACGAGGCACACTCGGTGGTTAAATCCTCGTTAACATGGGCACAAAAACCGGCAAATTTTAGCAGTGGGACTCGATTTGAAGTCGCGAGAGCCTTAGTAAATACAATTGCGGCTGTGAACTGTTCATCATCGAGCAACAATTCTTCTAGAAAACGACTTTCCGAGATGATATTCTTGGACCCATTCTGCGGATCCGGCACGCTGTGTGTCGCCGCCAAACAGCTCGGATTTGGAAACGTCATTGGAAGTGACGCGAAGGAACATTTGATTGAAAAGAGTCGAAGGAATGCGCGGTGGTTTTTCAGTGCGGCGTCCGGCGCACAGGCGGTGCCGTCGGAAGCGTCCTCGAGTAGTCCTTTTCCGCAATTTCAACAAGCGAACGCGTTCATTCGAACCCCGTTTACACACGACCCAAGTAAAACAGTCGTCGTTTCAAACCTGCCGTTTGGTCGTAACGTCGATTTTGTCGCGCCTCCATACGAGACGGAATCATCTTCAACAACGTCACATTTACAGTTAGCCTTGGAAACTCTCAAACCGCTCGCTCGTACGCACGCGTTCATTTCGGGCATACCAATCGGCGAAGAGATGGTGAAGCTTGGTTATGAAAACGTGAGTCAAATAGCGTTGGATAGACGAGGTAAAATGTTTGTCGCGATAAGTTGCAGTAATAACGACGACGATCACGATTGGAAGTCTAACATGATCAAAGTATCTGACGAAAACGTTTGGTTTACCGTCGACGAAGCGTTGCGTTACGATGAGATTCGCCAAGCGAATGCGAGCAAACGCGCCGCGATGAGGATGAAAGATGGAGAAGAACATGACGAAGATACCACAGGTTGTGCCATTGAAATCGCGAAAACCAATCCGAACGCTTTAAAAGTTATCGTCGATTTATCGTACGAACATGACTCAACTCGAGCTTTGAGATCCGTCGCCAAACAGCTCTGCGAAATCACATCCATCAGTAAAAAGAGCAAAGGGGATTTGCGAGTGACTTTCGCCTCGTTCAGCGGTGACATCAAATATGAATCCGAAACCTTCTTCAACGCGGACACGTGGAATAAACACGTAGAAATGCTCCCCAACGCAGCGGAAGAGTGCGACGTCGTGCATCAAAATAACATCATCTACCTCTCACCGGATGCGGAAGACTCGCTCACAATTTCCGAACTGCGAGACCCATCAAATATCTTTATCGTCGGTGGCATCGTCGACTTGAAAACCAGAGGGGTGCCCACGAGCAGATCTAAAGCGTTATCCTTAGGTCTCGCGGCGCGAAAATTGCCCGTGAAAACCTTGCGACCGGACCAAACGCACGACGTTCTGAACATTGACGCTGTTGTCAAAATCTTGCGTTTAGCGTGTGAGGAAGAAGAAGAAGAAGAAGAAGCTTTCCATCGAGCGTTCGAACAAGTCTTGCCGAAAAGGCAAGAGAAAGAGAAACCGAAGAGATTGAAGAGATAGATAGACGGTGTTTAATTAAATGCGTCCGCGCTCACAATTTTTATGGACTCTTTTTTTCCTCTTTCCTCGATTTTTGTATCCATATCGCGAACCAAATTCGTCACTTAAAACACACACGAAACGTTTATTATAAACCCAAAGGCGCATCTTTGGCGGCACA
Source organism: Bathycoccus sp. TOSAG39-1 (assembly GCA_900128745.1). Classification (NCBI taxonomy): domain Eukaryota; kingdom Viridiplantae; phylum Chlorophyta; class Mamiellophyceae; order Mamiellales; family Bathycoccaceae; genus Bathycoccus; species Bathycoccus sp. TOSAG39-1. The sequence continues at coordinate 2,449 of LT667633.1, forward strand.
GACAGAGCGTGAAAATGAGAGTGCGGCTCTTTCTCTACCTCCTCGTCGCCTGGGGTGTGTTCGTCGCCATTCGATGGGTGCAGTTACACTCGCACTTGAAATTACATTTTGAATACGATTTGCATCGATTGGAAACTGGTTTCTATCATCCTCGTCATCGAGAGCATCGAAATCGAGGCCACTCTCGAGAAGGTGCGGCTGAAAAGAATGCGATGCACGATACCAGTGAAACAGTAGCGTTAGGAGTGGGAGGAAGAGATAACGATGGAGAGATAAACGCGATGATGGACGAAGAAGATATGGAGAGGAGGAGGAGCAGCAGTAGTAGTAGTAGTAGTGGTGGTAGCAGTAAAAGTCACGACGAAGACGAAGACGCGGTGGACCTTTCGATGTGGTCGTCGAGTGCCAACGGTACGAGCAGAAACATCGAAGTTTTGCCCTCTTCAACGTGGGCTTCGGAAGTTCTCGAAGCCGTTCGATCGATAAACGAGGGTAGGGCGACGTTTAAAGAAGCGCAAACGCGGTTCGAGATGTTTGCAAAAGCCGGGAATCGATTGACGAAAATTTCCATGTCGGATGTCTTTGCGAGTTTAAAGAGGCAGGCGCACGGGAAACGATTTGATGTAAACTTAGCAAGAGAAAAGTTGGACGCTCATATGAAATCAAAAGGTGACAGAGGCTTGACCGCGGATGTGCCGAAGGATGTCGTTCTTAGACATTTGGCTCACGAGATGCACGCGGCTATTGTCGCTGCGAGGGTGAGCACACGACCACCTCCGGCAGCGCAGTATAAACCGGATTCTGCATTTTTGTCCACCTTCGGCAAGTTGGAAGAACTCGCGAAAACGTCAAAAGATAGGCAAAATACGGCAGAGAGCTCGATTCGCGGGACCGTCGAGGAGTTGAAGAATTCGGAACATACGACGAGTAACTTGGAAGTAAACGACGATTTAGAAGACGTAGACTTGACAGAAGGTTTGTCGCCGCAATCGATCGCGTCGGCGATTGCTTTAGATCGAACAGAATTAACAATGATTTCTGAACGACGGTCAGAGCAAGTTTTCGCGGCTGGGATTGTCGGCGAATGGTCGGATTGGAGTGCGTGTGTGCGAGTACCCGGAAGTAGAGGCGATGAGTGTCAGCGCACGCGCACGTTTACGCACTCGAGAAATTTCGGTCGATGTTTTAAATTGGAAAAGAACGAGGATTTAATGTCTAGAGAGAAGATGATTGAGTCCTTGGGGTTTGCGAAATCAGAAGAGGTGAATAATTGCATGGTGAAACCGCAAACGATGAGATGTGACTGTTCTTCCGAAGAAGGAGGAGGAGGAGGAGAGAAAGATTTATTCTTTACGAATAACAAAGCTGCTCTGGATGCGGACGCAGACGTGATGTTCGGCAACACCAACAAACTACCCATCGAGACGAAGTGTTTGATGGATCAAGTCGCGGACACTTACGGCTACGCGGAACGGTTCATCGCCGCACATAAAGCACACGACGATTCGAAAACTGCGAAATCGGCGAGTAGCCCGATGCGTTTGCGATGGCCGATCCCTAACGCCACCACTTTGAAAGCGGATCCTCAACTGGTCAACTTAGAAATCACGAAGGAAACTTTCGAGTGCGTCGGTAACGTTGGTGCTGGCGAACGCAAGCGCGCGTACGTGACCACCGTCGCACCTGGTCCGAGCGGAAACGATGCCATTTGGAGATTCTTCTTCCACCCGATGCTCGTCAAGCTTTTACCGCAATCCGAAACGATTTCAACAAAACGTCCGTATAAAACGTGCGCAGTCGTCGCTAACTCAGGTTTGATGTTAAAACACGAATACGGCGAAGAGATTGATCAACACGACGGCGTATTTCGAATCAATTACCCGCCGGTGAAGAAATTCTCGAAACATGTTGGTAGCCGAACGACGCACGACGTCGTCAACATGCACCACGCGCAACGCCTAGGATTCAACGACGCACGGACGTTGCGGATTAACGATCCAGACGTGTGTGACGCCAAGGTTTGTTTGGGTTCTTTGATTAGGTGTCGAATGAAAGGGTGTCACGCCGAGCCGCTCATTTTCAAGCAAGAGGAAGATATCGATTTAACCGACCCGAATTGGCGCCGACGCGAAATGCTCAAGAAGATGAAAAATCCGGAAAACAGTCGATTAGTTCTCTACGAGACCACTCTGCGCATGGCGTGGCGACGAAAATTCATCCATTTGCTTCTCCGTCGATTTAAACCGCCGATGACGTCTTTGCTCTCCCCAGATTTTATCGTTCGCGCCAACGCGTTGTGGAACTCAGTCAGTAAAGACGCTCTCTTGGACGCCGAGGAACGAGGCGAACAAACGCCCAACTGCGCGTTAACCGCGCAAAGAGCTAGGGACGCGAAAGAAAACTGGCGCAAACGACGTGGTGCCATCTCCATTTCGAACGCCATGAACCAAGAGGAATCGTGCAAACCAAATTCCGGATGGTTCGCCATCGTCGCCGCCGCGCAGCAATGCGATACGGTCACGCTGTACGGCTTTAGCGCCTGGAAAGCGACGACTTCCAAAGACGCCAGGAGCAAAGCGGGTGTAGGTGCAAAAAGTTTGGACAAAGACGACGTCAAATATCACTATTTCGACGACGTTCCGGGTGTAGATACCGTCCATTCCTTCCAATTGACTTTAGAGGCTTTGAGGATGTTGAAAAAAGCCTATCCAGACGTCATCGACATTCGCGAAGAGCGAACGGTGTGAAGAGTCACGCTCTTGTCGCGACGTAGTAGGTCATTTATACTCTGAGAAAGCACTTTTGTTTCGTTCGTTCGTGATTGGAGGATGTCGTCGAAAAAATGCTTTTTATTATCCAACGTCGTCTCGACAGTCGTCGTTTGAAGAGTCATCGATTTTGACGCGGCGGCGCGTTTTGAGGGGTCATACTAGTTTGAGCACTTTTTTTGTGAGTTCGTTAGAGTTCGTTAGAATTGGATTTTGCTTTATAGGTATGTAGGTAGTACAGGTATTAGGTATTCATAAAATGTCGCGCCCAAAAGTGTCCCCGATATACTAAAAGTCCGCCGCCGTAAAAGGCTCCCCCGTAAAAGACGACGACGACGACGACGACGGTTGTGGTACTCCTCCTCCTCCTCCTAAAAGTCTCTCGATCGATATACACGCGCGCGCGCGTTATTATTATTATGCTTGGACACAAAAGTCGTCGTCAAAGTCGTCGTCAAAGTCGTTCCAAAAAAGTCGTCCTTTCCATCGCGCACTGCGGCCCGATCGCCGAAATCGTTTCTCGAAAGCTTCTCTCTTTATTCGTCGTCTCGTCGTCGTCGTCGTCGTCGTCCAAAGCCGCCGTAAATATAACTGTCGCCTCCGTCCGGTCGTTCGGGGACGACGACGACGACGACGACGACGCGAGTTCGAGCGTCGTGGACGCGTTCTTGGAGGAGGAAGAGGAGGAGGACGAAAGCGACGACGACGACGACGACGAAAACGAGACCACGCGTCGTCTCGCCGTCGTCGTCGTCGAAACCGTCGAAAACGACGACATCGCGCGAGAAGGGATGGCGTTGGTGAAGCGCTTGTGTCGAGCGGCGAAAGAAAAAGAAGAGCAAGAAAAGAAAGGGGGCGACGACGACGACGACGACGACGAAGGCCAACACAACGAGAAGAAGAAGAAGAAGAAGAAGAAGAAAAGAAAGAAGAAGAAGAGAAAATACGTCCTCGTTGGAGTGGGGGACTCGAACGTGCTCGAAGATCGACGGTATTTCCGCTCGAACCAAAATTCGGCCGAAGAATGCAACGCCGCCGCGAGATTCTTGGACGCACTGCTCGAAAAGAGCGGGAAGTGGGAACGAGCTGGGAAACGAGTCGAACTCGATTACGGGAGGGATTACGAAAGGAAACTCGAACGGTGGGTGGAACTGAGAAAAAGAGACCTTTTCTTCTTGGACGACGACGACGACGACGACGACGACGATGTGTAGGAACACTACTCACGACGAGCGAGTGTAGAAAGAACAATGTAATAATGATTACGCGCGCGAGCGACTACATGGCATTTCTGAGCATCAATTCGAGCTCTTCGGCGGTCAACGCGACGGGGTTCCCTTTCATGCTCGAACTTTGCATGCTTTTAACGACCGAGTCTGCGACGTCTTCGTCCTTCATGCCAAACGTGCTCAATTTCGGCACGCCGCAAAACGCGACTAAATCCTCAATCCATTCGACCAATTCCGCTACCGTGGCGTCGTCTTTACCTAAACACGCGTTGGCAACGTCTTTATACCGTCGCAAACCTTCCTTCGCTCTTTCCGGATCGCTCGCCATCACTCGCGTCTCTAACAATTCCACGTTCATTTTCACGCAGTGTGGCAATAAAGCGGCACAAATCGCTCCGTGCGGCGCGTGCAACAAACCACCCAACGTCCCACTAAATCCATGCACCGCGCCTAACTTGGCGTTTGCCAACGCCATACCTCCATACATGGCGCACAACGCCATATCTGTTCTCGCGGCGATATCGTCCGGCTGTTCCAAACATCTCCGTAAACTCTTTGCGCCTAATTTAATACCAGACATGCTCAAACTATCCGTCACTGGATTCGGTGCGTTACAGACGTACGGTTCGATGCATTGCGTCAACGCGTCCAACCCGGTATGCGCGGTCACGTCTTTCGGCATCTGCGTGGTTAATTTCGGATCTACGATGACTAAATCTGGCAACATGAGCGGATGACGCATGCTGACTTTTCTATCTCCGGCTTCCAAAACGCTATTTTTTGTCAACTCGGCCCCGGGTCCAGCCGTCGTCGGTATGGCCACGAACGGTCTCGGTCTCTTTTCGATCGGCATCGCTTTCCCGACAACTTCGAGAAAGTCGTACACGTCTCTCTCCGCGCCGCCGTTCGTCAACATGGCGGCCACACATTTTCCGGTATCCACCGCTGTCCCGCCTCCAATCGCGACGACGAGTTCGCACTCCTTCTCCGCCGCTCTTTTCGTGCACTCTATTATCGACTCTACCGTCGGTTCTCCTTTCGGGCAGTGATATTCCACCGACTCGACGTTCGCTTCGTCTCGCAACTTTCTCGCGAGCTCCGTCGAAAATCTGCTCGATGTCCCGCTCACGAGTAACACTGGATGTTTCCCATCCAAAACGTCTTGAGCCCCTTCTTGTTTCGCGACGTCTGCAATCAGGCGTACCGCGCGCGTCTCGAACGCGTCCACTTCAAACACCGTTCGCGAGGCCGTCGCGAACTCGAACGACACCACGGGATTATTATTATTATTATTCATCGATGAAGATGATGATGATGATGATGATGATGACGACGACGACGATGATGATGTCTTCGAAAAAGAATTGCGCTTTTTTTGTGCTCGTCTGCCCAAAGTCATCGTCGTCGTCGTCGTCGAAAATAAGAACGACGACGACATAAAGCGCGCGTTCTTTTATTCGATGTATATGTATATATGTGTGTGATGCTTTTTTGAAGAAATTGGATAACGTGACCTTTTCCACCCCATTAATGAATGAATGAATTAAGTGCTCTCTCTCTCTCTCTCTCTGATGCTTTGATGCTTTGCGCGAAAAAAGCGACGCTCGCGACGTCGCGACGACCCTCCTCGCGTTTTTGCTGCTGCGGCGTCTCGTCGTCGTCGTCGTCAAAAAAGTCGTTTTCGAGAGCGACGACGCGTGGTGGTGACGACGACGAACGCGATGCGATGCGCCATCATCATCATCATCATCGTCTCGTGTTTTACAGACATTCCTTGTGCCCGTACGCGCACCGCGTGCAGTTGTGTTTGGACGAACTCGACGCGCTTCGAAAGACTCGCGTCGTCGACGTCGACCTGTCGAAAACACCCGAGTGGTACCTCGAGAAGACGCGCGGACGAGGGATGGTCCCGACGATGGAATTTTTTTTCGACGACGACCCCGACGACAAAGAAGAAGGCTTTACTAGTAGAAAAAGCGAGAAGAAGGAACTCGTCGGAGAAAGCTTGGAGATAAACCGACGTTTGTGGGACCAGTTCGAAGGGACACCACAGACGACGGATGACGTGGAGCGATTTACGCGTAAGTGCGACGACACGTTTATACGCGCCGGATTGCGAGCCATCGGAGGAGGGTGGTCGTTTACACGCGAAAGAAACGAAAAAGCGTTAGAACGGTTGGAAGAAGAGATTTGGCAACTGGACGCGTTGATTGAGAGTCACGCGTTGTCGTCTCGCGCGACAATGACGAACGACGCCCGTAACAATGATACTCTCTTTCTCTTCGGCGGCGACCGAGCGTCTCTGGCGGATCTGGCGATATACCCGTTCGCCGAACGGTTCGAGTTAGCTCTGAAATTCTTCCAAGGGTACACTCTCGGTCACGCGGAATACACAACCACGAAGAAAAGCGGCAAAAGCCCACCCTCAAAGGGAGACCACCACCACCACCCGATTCGATTCCAGAACTGGCTCGAGACCATGCGACGCCTGCCGTCGGTGCGCAACGCGCGCGTAAAAGACGAAGACGCCCTGTTACGGTCTTGGGACAGGACGATGCGGTTGGACTATTTCGATTACGAAACCGCAGATGACGTGCATCCTTAATAATAGGATTTGGTGGGAGTCGTCGTTAGTAGTGTGTGCCGTCGGTCTCATAGGTGTATTGAGATGTGTGCGTTTTGGGCGGCGACATTTTTTCAAAGTAATAAGCGGCGAAGCGCGTTTTTTGTGTGTCTTCTCGAACAATAGCAAAGTCGTCAAAGGCGAATGAATCCGTCGTCTTTTGGAAGACAAAAAATGTGCAGCATTTTGCAAAGCGTCAGTACAACCCTAATAATGCGTACTTTTTTTGTGTCAGTACAACCCTAACTAAAGTAAACGTGTCGCATTCTTCATTTGGTTTCGAGACGACTCTGACGGTTATTAAAGACACGCGCTTCTTCTTCTTCTTCTTCCTCCTCTTTTCTTTCGAAAACGAAGAAGAAGAAGAAGAAGAAAAAGAAAAAGAAGAAGAAGAAATGGACGACGGTCCCGCGCGCGGTGGCACTCGCGGCGGTCGCGACCAGTTCAGCTGGGACGCCGTCAAGCTCGATCCGCATCGCGAGAACTATCTCGGGCATTCGGTGAAAGCATCCGTCGGGCGATGGCAACGCGGACGGGACGTGTTTTGGTACGCGAAGAAAAAAGACTTTGACACGAATAAAACGAATAATAACGAGAAGACGTTTTTTAAGGACGAAGACGTGCTGCTGGACTCGGAGACGACCGCGATTCGGCGGCGAGAGGAAGAAGAGCGGAACAGGATTCTTTTCGGCGGCCGGGGTAAAGCCGATGATGATGATGATGATGATGATTCGAATTGGAAGAAGAAGACCAAGACCAAGAAGAAGACCAAGACCAAGAGAACGCGGTCTTCGTCGTCGTCGTCGTTTACGTCGTCGTCGTCCGAGTATTCATCAGAGTCAGAGTCCAGACGACGACAGAAACGGAAAAAACGACGACAGAAACGGAAAAAACGACGACAGACACGGAAAGAGGAGGACAAAGAAGAAGAAGAAGAAGAAGAGAGACAACGACGACGCAGTCGCCGCAGACATCATCGAAAAGAGAGGCGCGAGGCGTAGAGACGCGCTCGAGGAACACCACCACCAACGGGTTAGAAGAGAACGACGAGACCGTAGTACTATAGCAGCATCTTTTACATCATCATCGTCGTGGAATCTGGAAAAAAAACCTTCTTCGACGCGCTTTATTTAGCAGAGACGACGCTTTGGAGGACGACTTTGATGACGCGCAGTCGAGACTCGAATGTATAACTGTTTTTAAGACATCATCATCATCATCATCCCAACACATCTCGTCACATCAAAACTTTCCAAAAGCTCTTTGAAGCGCACACACACACACAACAAAGTCCTTCTCCTCCTCCCAAAAGGAGGAGTCGTCGTCGTCGTCGTCGTCGTGTTTGTTTTCCGCCGTCGTTTTAATTAAAATCGTCGTTTGCGATGGAGGAGGAGGAGGACTCTGCTCACAACAAAGTCGTCTTTCTTCTTCCGTTATGGATTCGTCTGTTGGTTATGGCGCATCGCGCGGTCGTTTTCGTCGTCGTTTCGATCGCATCGTACGCGCCGATACTTGCCGTTGTCGCGTACGTCAATCGAGAAAAAGCCTCGAGATGGGTGGACGAACGACTCACGGAAGGTGTCAAACGCGTTTTGAAAACTGCGGTGTTTCCAGAGAGCGAGGACGTGCACGTGAAACGCGTTAAGATTCGATGGAACCGATTGGACGTGTTCGATGTCACGGTGGGGAATTGCAAAGAAGAAGACGATTCGAAGACGTCGAACGACGATGCGACGACGAAGACGGGTGGTGGTGGTAATAAAGGTGGCGGCGGATTCTCCTCGCCACATTTCATTCACATCGACCGCATTTCCTTCAAATGCTCGTTCGTGACGTTGATTCCGATCATGCAGTTCCTCCCGGATAAAAATTTTGCGGTTGGCTTTTTGTCCGCGAAGATCGATTTGATGGAAGCGAGAGGCGTGGACGTGTGCATCGAGGAGTGGAGAGGGAAAGGGAATTTTCGAGTGTTCAAGAAGAAAGAGAAGAATGTGACAACGGCACTACCCTCGGAGGCAAATGATACTGCTACGACGACGGATGCCGCTTTGACGAAAGGGAGGAGGGAAACGACGAGTAGCGGTAATGAAGAAAACGGAACCGCGGTCGGCGACGAGCGGGATACCGATGGGGGGGATTTATTCTCCTACTTTCAATCTCAAATCCAAACGCAAATCGAAGATGCGAACAAGAAAATTCAAGATGCGGCAAATAAAACGCTCGAGATTTCCGATTCCATGGTGAAAGAAATCGGCTCGGTCGCGACGGATGTGACGGATAAATTAACAGCGCTCGGGAGATACGCGACGATGATTAACACCATGCAAGAAGATCCAATAGAGATGATGCAAAAGAGACCATTGGTATTACGAGTGAAGGAAACGAAATTAATCGATTGGAACGTGAAGATATTAACGGTTTCGGAAACGTCTTTCCAAGTGAAACAGTTCGAAATGGACGGAGAGTTCGTGGGCACCGGAAAGGCGTTTGGTAAGAGAATCGCGCAAGGCGTATTGCAAAGAATCATCGTCGAGTTTCAAGACGAGAGTTTGAATTTAATCACGAACGGCGTTTCGGATGGGTTTATGAAGAGTAAAAAGTTCTTAGACGATGGGTTCACGATGGTGTACGACGGTATGAAGAAGACCACGGAAAGCGGGACAAAAATGGCCGCAAAGACCATGGAAAATGCGCGATTCTCGTTTTCTACCAGGACGGGGATGACGACGAACAACGCGAAAGGAGGAGATGGAGAAGAAATAGACCCACATGAGTTAACCCCGAGCGGGTCTGCGACGTCCTCTCATTTAAGTGACGACGAGAACAAGAGCGAAAGTAACAACAAAGATTCCGTCGAGTATGAATTGTTCCCCGACAAAAAGAATGAGAGCGCCGCCGAGGATCCGCACGAAATGACTTCGCAACAACAAAAAAGTGCCGCATCGGCGTCGGATTTGTTCGGTTTAGGGAACCTGTTTAGCACGTGCTCGCCAGGAAGGACGACAAATCGGAGGAAGAAAACACCACCACCACCACCACCACCACCGCCCCGACCGCCGCCGGCGAAATCGACGACACTTGGTAAGCCAGGGTCGCCGCCGCAACCATAATGACGATTGCGATTTGTAAATTAGAAGTGTAATTACTACAGTAATCCATATTTCGCGCGACTAAATATGCACGTCTACGACGTGTACGATGCAATTACATCATGCTGCCTATTTTCAAGCTAAACTACTCGTTGTTATATTATTCGCTCTTCTCCTTTGTAGCGGTGCTCAAGGGAACCACGCCTCTTTTTCGCAAGATTTCAGCCTGGCACATTTCAACGACTGTGTAGAAATCGACGTCTCGATGGCGTTCCCACAGGTGCGCAGAACCACCTCTTCGCCATTCCGCGGCTGGGTATTTCGGGGATCCAATACCGTGTAAAACACGCGCGGCCGCCCGAGCACGAAGCATACCAGCACCGCCGGCTTTACCACCTCTGCGATGAGTGAGTATTTCGCGAATATCGGTGAGGAGCATGCGCTTTTCCGTTAAAACGCATTCCGGGTGCTTCACTTCGGGGATTTTTCGGACAAGTATTTCTTCTTTTCCTTCTTCCTGTTGTTCAACTTTTTCTTCCTCATCCTCCTCGTTCGCATTCAAATACCACTTTAAACTTTCGCGCAATCGAGCACCTTGTACGTCGTCCGCTTCCGCATCCGCGGCGTAATCTAACGCCGTGTACAAAGCGTCCAGCTTCCCAACACTTTTTCTCTCCACTGCATCTAAGCGCTTTGCTAAATCGGATGCCAGTTTTCTCAACTTGTCTTCTTTCGGCGGATCGCGTAAAATTTCGAAACCGAGCGCTCGGTCGCGAATTTCGTATCCCGCTTCGCGATTGTCTCGCAAAGCTTTCAACTGAAACGCGACGTCGTCGAGAGAGCAGTTGGATAAAAATGCCGCTTTGCAAATGTCAAAGATTCTCGCACCGTCCGCTTTTGGGTCCGGGCAGAGCTTTAGAATAGCATCCACGAGCGTGCTTTGCTTTGCAATCTCTTTCGGGTCGCGGCCGTAGAAGCGTATCTCACACGTAGAGCGGAAATCTGGGAGCACGCGCAGTAAATTCGAATACTCCTTGTCCAGTTTTACTTCGCGAGAACCCGGGGATGTTATCGACTGCGCATCTCTGCCCCACAACTCCAAACATGATAACGCAGTTTCGATTGCTTCGAGTTTTACGTCAATGATTGGCGCAATGACATCGGGTTTAATGCGCCCAAGCTTCGGTATCCAATTACCGTAATCGTCGTAATCCGTCGCTCTTTTCTCAATGTCAACCTCGTCGTTATCGTCGTCGTCGTCGTCGTCGTCGTCGTCGTCATTCACTTTCTTCTTTCTCTTTCCCTTCTTCTTCTGCGTGGACCGTGCTTTCACGACGTCACCATTGCCGATAAATACAATTTCCATGAGATCTCGAATGCTCGTAACGTCGCACCCGTCCGCGTGCGTCAACGACCGAGTCCGTAAATAATCTTCCGGATCCAAAAAAGTCAAGCAATGCGCTACGTTTCCGTCTCGACCAGCTCTGCCACACTGTTGAATGTAAGCCTCCGGTGATCTCGGTAACGCGTAGTTAATCACGTAGCGAACGTCAGGTTTATCCAATCCCATGCCAAAAGCGACCGTCGCGACAATCACGCGAACTTTGTTTTCTTGAAACTGCACCTGCGTTCTCTGGCGTTCACTTTTATCGAGACCGGCGTGATAGGGACGCGCACCAACGCCTTGAACCTTCAAATAATTCGCAACTGTTTCTGCTTCGTTTTTAAACGCGACGTAGACTATTGCCGCTCCTTTTGGATAATCTTTTTGTAAGAAGTGTAAAAGCGTTGAATTTCGCGAGCACGCCGGCACGCGGATAACCGATAAGGACAAGTTATCGCGAATAGAATCGTTTCTGAGCGCGTTTTCGGGGGCAATATTCAAAGTTTCGCGCAAGCTCATCTCCGTTTTCTTCGTTGCCGTTGCTGTGAGCGCTAACACTGGGAACATTTCATTATTCTTGTTGTTCATCCCACTCTTCATCACTCGATTGAACAAAATAGAGCCGAGTCGATGATACGCCGGTCGAAAGTTATGCGACCATTCCGAGACGCAATGCGCCTCGTCGATGCACGCTAAACTCACCCCATTCGGGCAATCGCGCAGCGCACACAAGAATTTTTCGTTCAAAAATCGTTCCGGAGAGACGAATAAAATCGAAATGTTGCCGCTTTTCACCTCCTCGAGAGTTTGCTCCGTCTTTTCGTAGGACGCATCCGAGCGTAAACACGCGCCTTTCAAAGCTGGCGGTAAACCGCGCATTTGATCGGACATTAAAGCCAGTAAGGGCGAAATGACTAACGTGATCCCGGGTAGCAATAACGCTGGAAGTTGGTATGTCAGAGACTTCCCCGCGCCCGTAGGCAACAACGCCAACGTGTTCCGCCTTCGCAAGACGCGTAAAATCACGTCTATTTGTCCCGGTTTGAAAACTGGAAACCCGAACCCGCGCTCTAAAACCAAACGCAATTTCTCTTTTAACGCAGCGTCATCGTCGTTATCGATAATACTAGATGTCTCTTCCTTCTCGCCAGAGAGGCACTCGCGGACATCTAAAATGTACTTTTGCAAAGTGTCGTCGTTCAACGCTTCTAACCTTTTCCGTTTTTCCTCGGCCAAAGCATCCAACTTATTCTTCTCGCTATCGTCGTCGTCGTCGTCGTCGTCGTCGTCGTAGCCGCCGCCGCCGCCGCCGCCGCCGCGTTTGTTTTTACTGCTATACAAATCGTCGTCACCTTCGCCGACGGAAAATTTCCCTGTTTTACCTTTTGCGTTTCGCTCTCGCCTTTCCGCATTCAGGTGTTTCGAGCCGCCATTTCGAGCGGCATCGCGCGTGTACACTTTCGGCGGGCGCCTTGCACCACCCGCCTTCCGTCGCGGCGCTTTGTACGTCTTGCGTCGCGAGTGTTCGCTTACGCCTCGAAATTTTGCCGTTTTCTTGGCACCGCCAACTTCTGGAAACCGCTTCGCGTGCTCCGCCCGGATTTGTGCGGCGCTTTTCTTTGGAGGCGAAAACATCGGTGGGAGCGTCTTTCTTGTCGCCAATGTTCCATCTTCTCTGTGTTTTGCTTTAACTATATTCTTTTCTTCTCTCATTATTGCTGTTACGTCTTCCCCGTCATCCTCGCGTTTCGCGATTGTACTATTTTTACCATCTTTTTCAGCCGCGCGAGGGAGAGGCGATCTTGCCGCTTTCTGTTCTTCTTCTTCTTCTTCTTCTTCTTGAACCCTCTTTTTCTTTCTCGGCACGTCCTCTCTCAGCGCGTTCGTTAAACTCGCGTTTTCCATCGCGTGCATCTCCTGTCTCTTCAACGCGCCTAATCTCTCTTTCGCTCGATTTCTCTCGTCCTCTTCGCACAGTAAAGGTTCGTACGTCTTCTTTTGCTTATTCCCTATCGTCGCGAACGACGACGAAGCGAATGTTTTTTTACCCGCGAAAGAAGACGACGACGAGGCAATGCCGTTGTTTCCTTTAGTCCTCCCCGTTACCATCAAACTCGGTTTCATCTTCGTCTTCTTAGCTTCTTCCTCTCTCGCGAGCGCTTCTTCCACGGCCGCCGCGGCTCTCTTCTTCATCGCATCTTCCTTCTCTTTTTTCTTTGTATCGTCGTCGTCTCGTCGTCCTTCTTCTCTTCGATCGTGTTGTTGTTGTTGTTGTTGTTGTTGTTGTTGCAAAAAACTGGCCTCTTCGCGTCGTCGTTTTTTCGGCGGCGTCGCTTCGACGACTTCGTCTTCGTCCTCCTCGACTTTATTATAATTCTTCTTCGTCTTTAATTGTTGAACATTTTCAAAATCCTCTTTCGGTCTGACCTCCTCCTCCTCTTTGTCGTCCGAATCGTCGTATAGTGCGTCGTCCCTCGTCGTCGGGTTGTTGTTGTTCTCGTCCTTCGATCCCGTCGTCGTCTTTGTCTTCTTCAAAGTCTTCTTCTTCTTTTCTTCTTCTTCTTCCAAATCGTGCAAAAGGTTTTTGTATTCTCTGCACGTCGTTCGCATCCGTTCGTCTTTCACGACGTCCTCTCTCGTCGCCGGTCTCCCGAGCGAACGCTCCCACCTCTCGATGGCATTCCGTTTGGCCTCCAAAAGCGCCAAAACCTTCTTGGTCTTCTTCCTCTCGTCGTCGTCGTGTACGTCATCGTCGTGTGCGTCGTCCCGCGCTGGTCTCATCAAAGGGGTTTTTTGGCTGTTGTTGTTTGTGGCCATGACGACGCGCGACAGAGCAACAGCGCGCAAAGAAGTGAGGGATTAGTTGTACATATGCGCGAGATTTTCAAACTTTTTTCGAGATGCATTTACTCCTTACTATAGCAATATAAGCTTTAAGTATATTACTATTACACATACAGTACTAGTATCAATCGCACTTATTCATTAAAACAAGAGTAGTAGAGTTACATCACAAACTCTCTTGTTGTTCTCGATTGACTCTTTCCTCATTTGAAGTGATTATCGAAGCTTTACTTACGTATTTACTTATACCTTTCTGTTATTTAAGGTCGGTATTTTTGGATATCGAAACAGTTTAAACCGGAATGATGATGCCGCATTTATATATATCGAGAGCATATCGAAAAGCGCTTTAATAAAGAAGAAGAAGAAGAAGACCACTGTGGCTTTGTCATATAATCGACGAAAAGAAGAAGATCGATGAAGCTCCGCGGGACGCTCACCCAGCTCGGTCTCTCCTGGCTCGACCGCCTCCTCCCGACGTTCGAAAAGCTGACGACGACATCGGGGCGTCAACATCATCTCATCACGCTCTACTTCAACCCGACGCAAATGTCGCTCGTCGTGCGCCCAGGGGAGGACTTTGGAGTCGGAAGCGTCGACGCGCACGCGGACGTGCGAATTTCTTCTTCCACGACGACGACGACGACTAATAATAATAACAACAACAACACCACGAACGAAGAAGAAGAAGAAGAAGAAGAAGAAGAGATATTCGAACGGAAAAGCTACGTGTGCACATCCATCGCGCGCGATCAAATCGCATTCAAAGTCGACGCGAATGGCCTGTCGAGAGTTGTCAAAGGACTCGTGCACGTCAACGCGACGGGAGCGCGCGTGAAATTGTTGAGAAGAGAACGACGAAGAAAAGAGGAGAATACGACTACCAATGATAATAATAATAATAATAATAACAATAATAACAACAACAACAACAACAACAACAACACCGCGCAACAAGGGGGGGGAAACAACAACAACAACAACAACAACAACACCGCGCAACAAGGGGGGGGGTTAACCCCGGTGTTGTGCTTTTCCTCGTTCGGAGGTGAAATCGATATCGTCCAAGACGTCCCGATTTACGGCCCGCTCGGTCGAAGAGAAGTGGAAGATATCGCGACGGCAATCGATACCAGACGGTTCGAGGAAGTACCTTACTGGTTAGATTTGGATTACCAGTCTGCGTCGGTGTTGCGAGAAGCGGTGGAAAGGTTGAAGTTTTTGAGTCCAAGAGTGGAAGTGGTCGTCGGGAGAGAAGGCGCGGTGCACATCGCCGGGGAGAAGACGGCGACGGCGAGCGCCGGGGTAGAATTGAGAGGGGTACCGGTTGCGCCGAGGGTCGAAGTGGACGAGGACGACGAGGGAAGCTAAGAAGACGAAGATGAAACCGAGTTTGATGGTAACGGGGAGGACTAAAG
>LT667634.1:0-17410 GCA_900128745.1 Bathycoccus sp. TOSAG39-1
TTTCTTTCTTTCTTTCTTTCTTTCTTTCTTTCTTTCTTTCTTTCTTTCTTTCTTCTCGAGTTTGAGAGATAAAAAAAGTTCGTTCGTTACGCGATCTCTTCTCTTTCGAAAGAGAGAGAGGGACGGAGAAGAAGAAATGAGCTGGCGTTCGCACGGCACGACGACGAACGACTCGTTAATCGACGCGCTGGAGGCGAACCGATTGATTAAAACGCGCGAGAGAGTTGGAAAAGCCATGAGAAGAGTGGACAGGAAATGGTACGTGTTGGAGACGGACGAAGAGGAGGCGTATCGAGACCACCCGGTTGGTATCGGGTCGAACGCGACGATAAGCGCGCCGCATATGCACGCGATGTGTTTAGAATTGGCGAGAGAACGGCTTTTTGATGGTGGCGATGACGATACGGAAGGTAAGAGGGTGCTAGACGTCGGTTCTGGGTCGGGGTATCTGGTCGCCTGTTTTGCAGAGATGCTTGCGTTAGATGCGAAGAAGAAGAAGAAGAACAACAACAACAACAACAACAATAAAGTAGTCGGTATCGAACACATAGACTCGTTGGTGAACCAATCGATGGAAAATTTGAAAAACGACGGGAAAACAGAAATGATGAAGAGCGGTTTGATTACGATTACCAAAGGAGATGGGAGACTAGGATGCGAAAAGTTTGCGCCGTACGCGTTGATACACGTCGGCGCCGCCGCCCCGGAAGTGCCTCCGGCACTTCTCTCGCAGCTAGCTTCACCAGGGAGGATGATTATACCAGTTGGAGGGGAATATGAAAGTCAGTCTTTGATGGTGATTGATAGAAACGAGGATGGGGAGACGACATATAAGGACGAAATGGGCGTGGTGTATGTACCGTTAACCTCTGAAAAGCATCAGTTGGAAAGATGAATTAAATAAAGATGTAGGTTCTCGCTCGCGCGGGGGTGTAATAATAAACGTGTACATGTACATTTTTCTCAAATATTTTCGTTATTTATATATGTATGCAATAGTCGTGTTATTAAATGTCCTTGTTTCGATAATATATAGTTAAGAGCCGAATAAAGTGCTCAAGTTCACCCACCTGTACGCGCTCAAATTCAAGACTTCCTCGACTTCGTCCTTCGCCAAATCCAACGCCTTCGACATTTCCTTCGTGATGTTCTTCTCGCAGCTGCCATGAATGGTTTTGTCTTTAATTCTCGCCAACGCATCTTTTCTGCTCAGTAAACGTTTGAAATGGACAAGTTGCGTGTACAATTCTCTCTCTTCGAACGATTTCTTCATGACGCCGGAGCAAATGGTACTCAACGGTTTCGTGCCGACTTCAATGTCGCCCATCGCTTTCAACGTGATGTCTCTGGTTTCGCACGGGTACAATTCATCGTCGGAACGCAACTTTTGCGCGTAATACCTTTGAATCGTTTTGCGAACTTGCATTGTCACTTGATTCGTAAAAGCGGCGACAGAAAGCGGTTGAACTGTTGTCGTTGCCGAGGCATCAGTTTTGCTCTTTTGAGTGGCATCCGGTGTAATCGCGTCCGTCCCAGATCCCGGCGTTTTCGGTTGCGGCGTTTTCACAGAAGCTGTGACATTTTCTTTATCGGCCGATGCACTGACAACGCCTCTCGCACTCGGTGGTTTCAACGCGTCTGCGCAGGAAATTTTCCCGAGAAGAATGTCTCGGACGCCAGGAAACGTAAACTCCGTTTTGCCATCGCTCGCAAACAACTTCAACGGTTCGCACTTCTCGTACATCGCGTCGTCATCTAACGAGCATGCCGCGTATCGGTTCGCATTCATGTCGTCGTCCTCGGCTCCGATGTTTCTCGCGGCAAATTTAGAAGCGTCCAGGCCTAAACAATCCGCCAATCGTGCGGCATCCGTGCCTTCGATTGGCGCGCACAAACGAGAAATGACTGGATGCAACTGTTGCGTCAAGTAATAGTGCAAATCGACTCTCAAGTTTGGATTCTCTTGCAATTCTTCTGGATGGTACGCGCGCTCAGCTAATCCTTTCCCCCCTGATTTCGACGACGCGTGTCCATTAGCAATAGCGTCGTTCGTCATATCTTTCTCGTCTTCTGGTTTCACCTCGCAACAAATGATGTACGGCACAGTCTCTCCTGCATTGACGCCATCTTGTCTGCCTTGCTCGATGCGACGCAAAGCAACCTTAACGTGCGGCTGCGAATTCGCGTCCGGGTAATCTCTCGGCGATTTAGTCAACTGCTTCGTCACAATGTACGATTCTACGGTGACTTGGTTATTCACCATGTCTGTTCGCGCCTTTCTCAACACGTCGTGGATGTTCTCGACCGTGTCTTCAACCGCACGCTTCTCGAAAATTTTATCCAAGCACTCATCCCCGACGTCTTTCGCGAGCTTACACCAATCTCTACGAACGGTATCTAAACCTTTCTTCTCAATGCGCTCTTCGAATTCGCCCGGGCTCGTGCGACTCGGTTCGACAACAACTGCAGCGTATTTTTTCTTCTTCAACAAAAGCATCGAGCGATAACATCCATCCATTTCAATCTCGAGAAGTTTGTAGCGTTTGTTAACTTCTCGTTTCACCTCTTGCCCAACCTTCTGCACTTCTTTCAAATTGTCTTTGTTCGTGTTAATCATGATGGAATCGGTATCGCCATAAATGACATCATACGATAAGTTTTGCGCCAAATCCACCGTATTTTGCAAAATTTCACGACCTTGACCAGTGATCAACTCGGCGAGAGGTTTCGCGTAAAAGCGAGACGCGCTGAAACCTAAACAACCGTACATACTGTTCGCGGTAAGTTTTAAAGCCAACTGTCGAATATCTAATTGTGCGCGAATCACGTCATTCGTTTCTTTCTTCAAGAGTTCTTTCACTGCTCTTCTATGTTGAACCAGCTTGCAAATGACTTGCGGAAGAACCGCGGCGTTTTCTCCGCCGGGTCTTCCCACAACCGGCGGAGGAAGCTCTGGCGCTAAACCGGCCATGTCTTTACCTCTCTTGACAGTCGTAAAACAAATGTCATACTCTTGGATGATGGACGGGTACAAAGAGTTGAAATCCAACATCAAAACGTACTTATCGTACAAACCTTTCTTCGGCTCAAGAACTAAACCACCAGAGTATTGCGGACCTTTTTTATCGTCCACGTCTTTATCGCCGTTGCCATTCTTCTGCTCGGCGGCTTGCACGCGTCTCTTTTCCTTGGCCGACAAACGATCTGGAACCATGTATTTGCGTTTATGGAACTCGTGCAGAAACAGAAACTCGACACGTTGGGCGCGCGTGTGTCCTAACGTCTTCGACCACGTATTCCCGGCAATGTTTGATAACTGCCTCGTCAACGGCAACGCTTGCAAATGCAACATCAACCATAACGAATAAAACGCATCTGTTTGAGAGTTCTTAGTCAACTGCCACAACGTTTGCGTGGAGTTGAATTGTAACGGAACATCTTGTTGTGGGATTTCAGCCCTATTTTCATCGAATTGTGTCTTCAATAAGTTGGTCAAAGTGTACGAAACTTCCTTCAACAAATCGCGCGCCGAGAGGTACGTGTCCGCTAACAAGCGTCCGGACATGCACGAAAGCGCACCAATGCTCGCACCGCCACCAAACGAACCTTGATTCCCACCAGATAAGTTTGGAAACCTCGTGCGTTTTAATCGACCGATTCTGGACCAGTGCGCGACTTTATTTTCTCTCAGTCGGTTCAACAAAACGTCAACGTCGAAACCAGCGACGTTGTGCCCGCAAATAACATCCGCATCGATTTTCGATAAACGAGCCAATAAAATGGACAACAAACCTCTCTCATCCGCTTGCGAGGAAAGGACGATAGGGGTGTTTGACTCTGTTGACTTTGTTCGTCTGGCAGCCTTGTTTTGGTTCGCAACGTGTTGCTCCCAGCCCGATGGCCAGTTACCACCAGAGAGTTTGCGCACCAACGAAAAGTGTCTTGCTTTCTTTTCCCACGCACTCGGAGCATCTCTCACGTTCGTTCGGCAATCCGTTCCAACATCCACTCGCACGTCTTCCAAATACACGACGGATGCAGAACAAATCTCGTTCGCGTTCGTTTTGTGATTGACGACCGTTTGCAGTTTCAACGCGGCGACAACCACAGTTGGCGGTTCTCGCTGTTGGCCGCCGAGCCCAAGCGCCTCTGTAGCCTCCAATGTCGGGTTTCGGACAGACTTGTGTCCGTTGTGCAAAATGACTTCCAACTTGCACCAAGACTTCATGGCTTCTTTGTCTTTCAAAGTTGTTTGCGGAACCATCTCAGCATTGTGTAAAGCCAACCAAGAAGGTCCCATGATTTTCGATTTCACAATCAAGTGTTCCAACGCGCTCGTTTGCGTGCCCAATGCGCCGCAGAACGTCTCGCCTTTGATATCCGACGGCAACGCAGAGTTCAAGTACGAGTACTTCAGTTTGATGACGTACTGACCACCGCTTGGAATATCGTTTCTTTCGAAGCAATACTTACGATAGACTGGTTTCATCGTGTACTGATCGACGCCTCTTTCGCTCATTATTTTCTTCAACTCGTCCTTGACTGGTTTCGTTTTCACTTGCAACCATTTCAACAGAGCGACTTTATCGGCTTTGGAAGCATCTTTCGCGTTCGCTTTCTCTTCTAACGCTTTGAGTTCATTGTTATCATCCAAGGATTGCGGCGCAAACTCAACTTTTGGGACGACAAAGACGCATCTTTGCATGTTATTAACAACGGCGCAAGACGAGATAGTGCCTTTAGAAGGATCCAAGATGTTCGTTTTCGGGTTTCTATGTATCGGCACTTTACCGAACAAGAAGACGGTGCCCGGGGAACCAATATCTTCTTGCGCATCCAAAAAGTAAAACGGCATCGTTTTATCAAAATCATCCAATGGAAGCTGCGAATCAGGTTCCCATTCAGCGATGAGCTTTGCACGCATGGCTTGTTCGGCATCTTCTTCTTCTTCTTCGGAGTCGTAATCGCCGTAAGCAATCGCAGCACCAGAGCCTTTGTTTTCCGTTGGAAGCACCTGTTTCGCAGTCGACATTTTCGTGGCATCGCCTTCTTCAATCTTTTCGTCGACAGCGTCGTCGCCCATCTTCACATCGGAGGACAGCACTGTAGCTTTATCGTCGACAACATCGTCGTCGTCAGCAACCGCAGCGAGACCTATATCCATCTCGTCGTCGTTATTATCATCACCCATTGGCTTCGCGGCATCTTCATCCGTATCTTTCAAAGGCGGTTCGTCCGGGAACGCGACGCCCTTCTTCTTTGCAAATGCCGCTTTCTTCTTCGCTTTCGCGTCCATATCTTCGACTATAATTTTCGCTTTCTTCGATTTCTTCTTTTTAGATTTCTTCAACGCCGATTTGACTCCGGCGTCGCCGAACATATCATCGTCGCCTTGATCCACGCCGGCTAAAATGTCCTCCAAGAGTGCGTCCGCGTCTGCCGCTTCCGCTTCTTTTTGCTCCAACTCTGCCTTTCTCTTCTTTATATCCATTTTCGAACCGACTAAACCGATCCCTTTGCTCGCTTTCAACTTTTCCTTCTCCAACTGTTTGCGCTTCTTTTCCTTCGCGAGCTCCTTCTTGGACTTGGCATTCGCGGTACCATTCCCTCCGCCCTCGTTCTCTTCCGCGTCCATGCCACCAGTACCATTCCCACCGTCCTTGTCATCCTCTTCGTCTCTGTACGCTGGATTCTCTCTCGTCCAATCCTCTTCTTCGCCCATATCGACATACTCGTCGTTCTCTTCCGCGCCGACTACAAAGTTCGCGTTTTCTTTTCGTCGCTTCGCAACCAGCGTCGCGTACTCTTCTTCCGTCACCTGGTGGGTTCGATGATGAATGTTGGTGTAAGTATTTTCGCGGCATCGTTCTTGTTCTTATTCTTTTTCGTCGTCAAAGTCGTCGGCGTCGGCGTTTTAAAGGAGTCAAAGAAGAAGACGGGAGACGGAGTGGAAGACGATGACAAAGGAAAAGAGGTGGTGGCAAAGTGCACACATTTTTTGAAGTTTTCAAACGACGTTGGAAAAAAAGTATCGGCGATTGAGGAAAAAAAGAAGAAGAAGACGAAGAAGAAGGGAAAGGAGAACGCACCTCATCGTACACGTTCGCGACGTCTTCGTCGCCGTCGATATCGTCGAGCCGTTTCTTGCCATCTTCTTTCAGACGTTTGAGTTGCTCTAACCTCTGCTTCGCCTGGTCGGTTTTCGACGCGTGGCGACGCGACGGACGTGCGCTCATGATGTTTTGCGCTCGCTCTTATTTACTTTTCCTCTTCGATCGACAAAGGCGCACGCACACACAAAAAAAAACCAACACCACCAACACCACCAAGGCGTCTCCACCAACACAACAACCGCGACGAAGACGAACGCTCTTCGAAAGACGACCTTTTAGAGACGACCACCGATCGAACGCGTTTTGCGATTCAGAACCACGCAGGAGCCGACCGAACCACCACCAACGTACGCGCGATGACGACGGACGAAAGCGATTTTGATTTTGTAAGACGTTTTCTTCGCAAAAAAATGTGGAATTTTCAAAAATTCAAACTTCAAAAAACTTCAAAACTTCTTCAAAAAAATCAAATGTCAAAAAAAAAAGCACACAAAAACACGTAAAAAGGTGTCCAAATACGTAAATAAAAGAGAATCATCAAAGCGTGTGATGTTTTTCATTCATTCATTCAACAACAAAAAAAGAAAAAGAGGAAAACGACGACGACGACGACGACACAAAACGGCGCCAGAGGACGTACTGGTAGAGTTTGACAGTGTTTTCGTAGCACATCTCATCTTCTGACGACGTTTTAAAAAACTTTCGTTGTGTTGGTACATATTGCTTCGCGCGCGTTCGTTCGGGTTTTTCATCGTTTTCTATTTCTATTCATTTGCAGTGATTTTTTTACGTCATCATCTCTCGCGGACTAAAAGCGTTGTCCAACTTTTGCGCGACGAGTTCGAACCATGCCTGGTCGACTTTGGTGAACCCTCTCTGTCGATCAGCGGAAACGACGAGGAGTCTTTTATCACCAATCGCGACGCAACAAATCGCCTGGCTGTTTTGAGGTAAACCAAAACCTTTGGCGGCGGTCGACGGCGGCGGCGTCTCTCGGAACGAGAGCATTTCTTGGTCGTCTTGGATGAACTCGAATCTCCCGGGGAATAAGTTCGCGTTGGCCATGTAGTTTTGTTTGCCCGACGTTAACACTTCTTTGCACACGGATCCAACTCGACGCGTTCGATTTTCAAACAAAACTTTCGGGTCTTTCGCGCAACACATCCCGTCGTAAAATACGACTGTACCGCTCTTCTTTTCGTCATCGTCGTCGTCGTCGACGACGACTTCGACGACGCTCACGCTCGCGCACTTACTCGCCTCTCGCAACGTCTTCCCTGCCCAAAGCAGTTCGTTTTTACACCGTTCGTGCATGGTATCGTCGATGTAATTCACTTCGTGTCCATCCAAGACGACCGTCTCCGGTGTTCTCGGCGCTATGGAGACTAAGGTTAACCCGGTAAGAATCAGCGTCGCGCTCATGACGACGTCTATGACGTCCGCTCTGGACTGCGCGCTCGCCGCGTTTAACGTCGGCGCGACGTTTGACACCGCCCTGTTTAGAAGCAGCGCGAGTAAAGAGGCGGTGCCAACGTATGCGGGTACCCTGCGCGCGACCGCATCGTATCGAACGAAGACATCATCGTCATCCGAATCGTTGTCGTTGTTTACTTCGTCTTCCCTTTGCCGGGAAGGCAAAGAAGACATCGTCGTCGTCGTCGTCGTCCGAATCGTCGTCGACACAACACGCATTGGGCGCTTTGTGCGAAGACGAAAACGACGACCAAAAAAAGCACCACCACCACTCTCACGTGAGAGTGGTCGTGGTCGTGGTCGTGGTCGTGCCGAACTACACGCCATGGACGATGATGGTCGTGTGCAACGCGCCAAGGCGCGCGTTTGCTGTGAAGAAACACGCTGTTGATGATTTGATGTTTTGCTACCTTAATATTTTTTGTTAAAAGTGACAACAAAAATGTCTACGAGTATCGGTCTATTCTCCGTACACGCACAACTTCCCTGTGCTCATCAAATAGCGCATGGTCCAGTGTTCGAACGGCATGTTGTGAGCCGGTCTGACTTCTAATTTCCGAGCAAAATACTTGCCACCTCTGTTATTCCCGCTAAACCCGTACACGTCTATTCGTTCGCACAATCTGCTGGCTAATAAGTTCAACGGTCTCGCCCACCCGCCGGTCGGGTGCATTTTCGACGGCGTCCCGGAAAGTTGGTATAATTCTCTGCGTAAACGAGCGATGGGATGCGCGCCTCCCATGCGCAACAACACTTTTCTTCCTTCCACTTTTAACGATTTCGGTACTAAATCGATATTTTTGAGCAGCATGTACGCTAATTCTGGTTTGATGTCGCCTTTGCCTTGTGCTTTACCGGCGCCGCCGCCGCCCCCGGCGTAGTTCGATTTTACAATCGTAAACGTCGTTTTCGTTCCGACGGCTTTGGCGAAACCTTTCATCGGCGTGTTGTGTCTAAAAACCGTATCGTGCATATCAATTTCCGCGCCTCGGTTACCTTTCAATAAGTTATCGCTATTGGCGACGATCGCGCACGATCCTAACGCGCCTTCCGTAATCGACGGTAAATTCTCCGCCAACTTTAAAAATTTCTTCGTATCTTCCTCGCTGTTGACGTTGAACTTCAATCGTCGCATGATTCCTCGTCCACCCGCCGTGGTTGGATTTGCGCACTTTTCCGTCACATACACGCAGCTAATGTTGACGTATTTCGATTCGTCTCCTCCCGGACCCACCGCCGGCGGTACGCTTTCTCCGTCTCCCGCCAAGCGGTCCAACTTGCGTTCGATGACGCTTCTATTTTTCCTCGGGGCGCCGTTACGCACGCCTTTCTTCGTCGGCACACCAGGGCACACGTTTTGTGGTACGTTCGTAAATAGTGCCGTCCCGTGTTCTGCTGTTGTTGTCGTCGTCGTTGTTCTCCCGTGCACTCTGGCGTCTCGATTAAACTTTCGCTCGTCCAAGGCCGTATCGAACTCGACGAAATCATCGTCCGATTTTTCTTTCTTTTCTTCTTCTTCTTCTTCTTCTTCTTTGTTTTGGTCGTTTCCACCCTCCTCGTACGTCGGTTCCGGCACCGGTCCATCCCACGCGTCGTCTCCTTCCTCATCCGCCAAAAAGAACCCTCCGCGTATTCTTCTTCCCCAAAACGACGCAAACGACGACGACGATTTCTCGACGTCCGGGTTCGACGACACCAACGACACGCCCGACGCGAAAAAACCAATCGCGAGACCACCACACGCCATCGCCATCAAAGCGAGAACGACGCACGCGACGACCCTGCGTCTCTTCTCGATCGTCGGAAACGACGACGACGACGACGACGACGACGAAAAATCCATTCCCATCCTCGTTTAGTGGTGGTGGTGGTGGTTTCGATGACGATCGACTTTTGACGACGACGACGACGACGACAAAAAGCAAGCGCGCTTTTTAAAAGGGGGGGCCATTTTGGTATCGTGAAAAAAGATGAGTGTGTGAAAAAAGAGTCGTCGTCAAAGTCGTCGTCCTCTTTCGTAATATCTTTTTCGTTTTCACAAAGTCCTTTACAAAGAAAAAAAGAAAGAATTTTTTTTGTTTTTTGTTTTTTGAATGACACATTTTTTCAAAACTCTCCTTTCTTTTTTTTTTTTTCTTGCAAAATTTTTGTGTGAAAAGACTTTGGAACTCCATTAGAAGACACCAGAGAGAGAGAGTTTTACTCGAGAGGAGGACACAAAGGACTGTATTCGTCTCGCGACGACTCTGTTCTACGACGACGTAAACGACGACGACGATGAGGAGGAGGAGGAGGACAGTCGCGTAAACGACGACGATGAGAGACGCGCCGTTACTGACGACCACCACCAAAAGTCGACGCGAAAAGAATCGCATCATCGTCAACGTCTCGCGTCTCAACGTTTTCGCGCTGATTCTTTTCGCGTGTTCGGTCGTGAATCTGTTGTGCGCGCTGAAACGAAGCAACATCGACATGATACGAAGAGAAGGAGACAATGTCGTCGTGATGTCGTCGTCGTCGTCCGGGTGCGAGAAGCTTTCGGGAAAGGCGTCGTACGAGGAATGCGTCGAGAGGAAGAAAAAAGAAAGAAGAGATAAAGAGAAAATACGCGAAAGACTGAGAAAGACGAAAGAGGCGAACGTGCGGAATTATTACGAACAGAGGAGGAAACAGAAACAAGAGAAGTTTAAGGAAAGAGACGAGGAGAAAGAACGGTTCGTATTGTCGGAGGCGAAAGGAAGTGGAGGAGAGAACGGCATTCGCGCCGCTTTGAGCGAGGAAGGAATTATTCGCGAGGCGTCGGTTTTAGAAAAGCCTTTGGAAACGTTAGAAGTAGGTAACGGAGGAAGATTTATATTTCCCGAGGAGGAAAAAGGAACTACTAAGATGTTAGATGCGATATTAAAACCGTGCGCAGGCACGAGAGATCGTAACGTGGAAACGACGACGACGTGGTTAGACGCGCCAGAACGGTTCGAAAGGCAAAACATACAAACGAGAAAGAAGGAGTTCGGGAAATTGAGCAAGAAGAAAGTGACGATAGGAAACGTGTTGATAAAATATCACGATAAAGCGTCATTGGTTTTACTGCCGTCTGGGCAAGTTGTGGCATTTTGGCAGTCCGGGAAAAACGTGGAGGGGGAACGCTGGCAACACGTGCGAGTGGCGACGTCAGAGGACGAAGGCGTGACCTTCGGGAACTCGTGGCCGCTGTTTTCGAAGTACGACGAAAGCGAAGGAGGTGAAATAGAGGACGAAGAAGTGACCGCGCAGTGGACGCCAGTACCACACGTTGATAAGGATGGGAACTTGTTATTGTTTTACGCCGAATCCGACGGTGGGTGCGAATATCGCGATCGAGGCAGAATTCGATACGTCCCAGGAGGCTCGATTAAAGTCATCAAATTAAATCTTTCGAGACTGGGGAATTTAGACGAAGCTCGCGTCGATAAGCTTTCAGCATGGACGGAACCCGCAATGGTATATTCGATTTACGAGGAAAACTTTGTGCCAAAAAATATCGCCAATCCAGCCGTGGCATTGGAAAACGCCGAAGATGAGAACACTTTGATTCTTCCATTTTGGAGAGATAACTCTGTTTTACAATCAAAACGCGAATCGTTCACGTCTTCTAGGAAGGCACATTGTCGCGTGAAACAAAATGGAGAGTCAGATACGCCGGCGACGAGAACGATTCGCCCGAAAACAACATCTGCGGGTATATTGATTTCCAAAGATGGAGGGTCGAGTTGGCATGCGCGAGGTAAAGTTGAAGAAGTACCCGTCGAAAACGACGACGACGATGAAGAAGGTGGTGGTAACGAAAATTGGTCGGTTGGTGCGAAGACGACGACGTTGACTGCGCCGAGCGTTTTCGAGAGCAGTGGTAAGGATAAAGGTGATGTAAAGTTGATCATGTATTTGCGCTCGCAATCCGGCGGCGTTTATGTAACAGAATCAGAAGATTCTTCGTACAATCGTTGGTCCGAGGCGAAGAAAGTCAGCGATTTGAGACGTGAACCTGGAGCGAAAACGTTCGCGCAAAGCTGGAGAATAGGTGGAGAAGGACAACGAATCTTGAATATCGTCGCGTTCAACGACCACAATAAGGGTGAAATAATATTCGATAGCGATAGTAGCAGCAGCAGCAGCAAAGGAATAGTAGTAGAAGAAAACGATGAAGAAGGAGAAGAAGTGCGTGGCAATGCGCTCTCAACACGTCGAGATGTATTGAAAGAACTGGTGGTCAATTCCGAGACGGCAACAACGACGCGCAAACGAAGAGTAATAAAACTTCCGGACAAGGTGCGAACGCAACTCACGCTCGCCATCTCCGAAGATGCGGGATCTGACGCATTCGATTCGAGTTGGACGAAAATGAAAGGATCGGTAGCTGGTGTTGTTGGGAGTGGAATTGCACCAGGATTAATGTTTCATAATCCGTGGGTGTTGCGCGTTGGATGTAAAGTTCTCGTTGCGTATTCAAAAATGTACGTCGCGAAGTTCGGGCAAGGAAAAAATAAGGAAGAGGCTCATTATTCGGTTCGAGTGTCACACGTTGAATTTACCGTGAACGATGAAAATGTGTGCAGTTCGAATATGCGACGGTATTTGTGCGGTAATAATGATGACGGGATACCGGAAGAGGACCCAGACGACGAAGAAGAAACCAACGCTGGTGAAGAGGAAGGTGAAGAGGAAGGTGCGGACGAACGAGAAAACCGAAGAACGGCAAACCAATCAAAGACGCGTGATTCGTTAAAAGCATTACAGCTCATTCGAAACATTAGAAGTCGACATAGGGAGCACAATTCGTAGTATGTATAGAAGATTTGATAGTCAGAACAGAGTTGCTCAGTGCGCATGGGTACGCGCAAAAATTATTTTGCGAATGCAATTTTTTAAACATCGTTTTCTGCCTCCTCTTCTTCTTCGCCTTCTTCAATGCTATTACTATCGCTCTCGTTATTATCTTCTCCTCTATTCCTAATACTATTGCGATCATTTACAGATGAAATCATTCCAGCAACAAAAAATACGACACCGGCCACCGCAAAGCACAGCGTAAAACCTTTCATGACCAATCGCCAATTCTCATTCGATTTTACGAGAAAGTACCCGAATAACGGTGGCGATGGCACGTCGCCAAAGACATGCACGGCAACTGTGCACAAAGCACACGCTAAAGGTCGACTACCAGTAGGGACAGACCACAGGACCACCGCGTTTATCGGCGCTTGGAGCATAAATGCAAACGATTCTCCAACAGCGAGGAAGAAGAGAAACACGTAAAAGTTGGTTGAGGAGAAGGAAATGCTAACGAAGATGAATGCGAAGAAGGAGCAGACCGCGCTGAAGTAGAGATTATCAGACACGGCAGCGTCCATAGATGACGAAGACAACGACCGAAGTCTCCTTCCTCCTCGTTGATGTCTTCCCCTGGAATGATTTTGCAACCGCTCTTTCCTTTTTTGCGCGAAATAGTCTACGCCGATACCACCGAGCAACGTACCAAACACGCCGCAAAACACCGTCACCATACCTAACGCCGCATCCGCGTTCGATCGAGTCCCTAATTCGTATTCGAACAACACAAAACCTGCTTTCGGTCCCCACGCGCTAAACACACCTAGAACGAGCGAATACCACGAAAAACCACTCAACGTGAGTAAAAAAGTTGGAATCTTGAGCAACTTTAAAGAATCGTACACAAACACTTCGACGACGTTTTTATTGTGTTGTTGTTGTTGCTGTTGCTCTGTCTCACTCCGCTTCATTTTCCTCAAATCAATGGGTTCGCTCGTCGCACAGAACGCAAATAGCGGCACCAGCAAAAGCGCGTTGCCAAAAAACGCAAACCGCCATCCCAAGTACGTCCCAACGATTCCACCATACACGATACCTAAAGCCACACCAAACGGCACGCACAAGTATAGATAACTCAACCATCTCGTCTTCATCCCCTTTGGCGCGTGGTCGTCGATAAATGGCGCCGCCAAGGCAACAAAGCTCGCCTCTCCGACGCCGATGATGATTCGCATGAGTAACAAGAATCGAAAATTGGGACTCAACGCGCATCCCAAATCACCAACCGCGCACGCACCCAAACCAATAGCTATCAACGTAAACGCGTTGACGCTTCGTGATAACTCCGAAAACACCGGTGCGCCAACCAATAAACCAATCACAAACACCGATTGTAACACGCCGTACTCGGCGTAATCGACGTTGAACTCGCCTTGCAATCCGTATCCTTTCGCGTTGGCGTTCGACGACGACGCGGCTTGGTCGTCGTTTCCTCCTGGAGGTTGTCCACTCACCGCCGCGGAAGAAACCACTCCTCGATCTACGTACAACGCGATCGCGACGAGGCAAAATAAGCAGAGCAATCTTTTCGGGGAGAACCATTTCGGTAGTCTTTCTACGTAAGACTCATCATCCGCTCTGGTCATCCCATCGTCTTCCCCAATCGTGAGAGGTGTCGTCTCTTCCTCGTTGGTCCCACTCGTTTGTCCAACGCGCGCGCTCATTCTCTCTCGCCACCTTCAAAGTTCGGAACGAGTTCGTCAAACCTCCCCACTTTTCCGCTTTTGACGACGACTCAGTCGGGTCGTCTTCTTTACTTTCCTCTTTCTCCTCCTCCTCCTCCTTTGGTGGTAAAACCCGTCGTCGTCGTCGTCGTCGTCGTCGTCGTCGTCGTCGTCGTCGTATTCGGAATGCTTAAATCCGGCGCGTAGTAGTTGTGCACGACCGACGCGCCGGCTAACGCGGACAAAAACGCCACCCCGAACGCTCTCAGCGGTGGTGGCATGCGCGCGTCGTCGTCGCACAATTTGCGATGAGAGTTTTATTAAAGTTCCTTCCAACACCTTCGTTCGTTCGTTCGTTCGTTCGTTCGTGTTCGTTTTACGAGAGTGAAGAAGAAAAGAAGATTTTTTGAAGAGAAGAAAAGTCGTTAATAGAAAAAAGAAAAGAAAAGAAAGGGAAAGAAAGGGAAAGAGACGCAAAAAGACAACAACAAAACCTCTCTCTCTCTCTCTCTCTCTCTCTCTCACGCAACGGCGAGAGAATGCGACCACCGCCGCCGCCGCCAGGCTCTCCGCCGCCGCCGCCCAAAGAGTGCGCCGCGGGGACGACGCGGACGAGGACAGGGGGGATGGTCCTGTTAACCATGCGAACCCAATCGAACAACACCCCTGAAAATAATAATAATAATAATAATAATAATAATAATAATAATCTCGATCCAAAATCCTTCGTCGACGTGCCCGTGAGGTGCGCGACGAGGATGAACGACACGCGAATGGATCGCGTGGTGCACCACGTCACGCATAATTTGGAGTTCACCAGAGATGGGTCGCGCTTATTATCGACAACCTCGAATGATATCCTTCGCACGTACGACGTTCCCGCGAAAATGATGGTGGGACCTTCGAAAGAAGAAGAAGAACGAAAAGAAGACGGTTGTCATGAGACGTCCAACAAACAATCATCATCATCATCATCATCATCGTCGTCGTCGCCACTCAAATGTCGTCTCGAGATGACGCTTCCAAAGGCGCACTACGACGCGTGTTGGTACCCGGGATGTCATGGGAACGCGCAACAGGAAACCACGATGTTGGCGCTGTGCGCATCGAAGGAGTCCGGGTTGAAGATGTTCGATACGAGGGATGGTGATAACGACGAGGAGGAGAGGAACGAATTTGGTGGAGTCGTACCGCATTGGAGGAGAGAAAGGTGCACGTATTCGACGAAAAACAGAAACGACGAACTCGTACCTTCGATATCGTGCGCGTTTTCCGGGAATGGTGGGAAAGTGCTCGGCGGGAGGAGAGAAGAGAGAGGAGTGTGCGTTTGGGATACGAACAGACCGGGACACGAGTGTCAAAAAGTTGGTTTCGATACTCAATCGAAGTTGACGAGTTGCTTTGCCACGGGGAACGAATATAACGGTTTTATTGAGAATAGCGACGGAAATATCTTTGCCGCCGGATCGTACGAGAGCGGTAATAGTATCTGCGTGTATGATTTACGAGATGGATTTAACGGGAGCGATTGCTGCGTGATGTCGATTACGAATCCGCACAGAAACGAGAAAACGGGGAAAATGGGAGGAGGTGTGACGCGGCTGAAATTCAGCGCGTGCGGGAAAGCGTTATTTTCAAGCGCTCGGAAATCAAACTCGATTTTATGTTGGGATTTACGGGCGAACATTGACGGATCGATGATGACTAACATTCAAAGACCGAACATGAGATCAAACGCGAAAACGAAGTTTGATATCGAACCGTGCGGAAAACACTTAGTCGCTGGAGGTGACGACGGTATACTGAGATGTTTCGATCTAGATCAGAACGGGAAAGAAGTGTTCGCGTGGAAAGCGCCGCCAAAGGACGAATCGGTTTTAGTCGCCGCGTTTACATTTCACCCGTTGGCGAGCTCTTTGAAAGAACGTGTCAGCGAGGGGAATAGTGCGGATAACGATGACGAAAATCAGATAATGAACGACGTCGCGCTCGGTGCGAGTGCGAGCGGAGAGCGTTTGTATCACCCATCCACGGGCAGAAAATTTATGAGTAATAGTAGTAGTAGTAGTAGTAGTAGTAGTAGTAGTAGTAGCAGCAGCGAGAGTAGTAGTAGTAGCAGCAGCGAGAGTAGTAGTAGCGAGAGTTTAAGGAGACGTGAGGTACGGACGACGACGAAGAAAGAACCGTCAGATGGAAGTCAACGAAACGTTCTCTCTATTTGGGGATGGACGAGAGAGAAGCTTTGTGTTGTAGTGTGAAGTCGTCGTGGGTATACACGTGTGTGTTGGTCGTTGTGGTACCTCACTCGTTTTTATCAAATACCTAATTCGCCAAAAAATTCCATTCGACAAAAAAAAAGCGCAACACGCACCACAAGAAAGCGACGAGTGCCTCGAGAGAGTAAGTAAGCATGCGGGAGAATACCCATGGTTCTCTTCATCCACCGACGCACGCGTCGTCGATCAATTCCTTCTTCCTCAAAGTGAAATCCAACATCCAATCTTCACCGCTGATATCAAAAACGGTAATCTATTTCTCGTTATTCGCTTCCATCCCGTTAAACGTGCTGTTAAAACTGGATGAGAAAGTGCTGTTTACGAGTTATGACGTCATCGCGAGATTTGAGTGGTACCGTTTGTTTACGAGTATCCTTTATGTAAATTCTGGACTATTTGGTGTGCTGTTCAATGCGTTCATCAGTTATCGATTCATATCTGACTTCGAACGACATTTGGGTTCATTCAGGTGCTTTTTTCAACTGTTTTTGAGTTTATTGTTGACGAACGTGTGGACTTTACTGTTTTCTGTCATCTTCGCTCCGTTCTTCGGGGGAAGTTTACTCTCCCCGGTGAATATCAGTGGCCCTGGAGTCCTCTCTTCTACGTTTGCGATGTGCATAGGAAATATCGTGAGAAATAGTGGGAATAGTAATGACACGACCACGATATTTGGCATCGCGCGGGTGCCGAATCAGTGGTTACCATTTGTGTTTTTGTTCTTTTGGTACATGCTCGGGAACAACTTAGTGGAAGGGTGCAGTTGCGTTTTTGTGGCGTTACGATACTTGCCGAGAATGTGTGGACCGAGCGGAGTGCCGTCCGCGGTGCAAGCGAAACGATTCGAATCCACGACGAAAATTGGACGGTACTTGTTAGAAGTGAACGGGTACGTCGACATTGATGGGTTACAACGCGGTTTTAGTTTACCAGTAAGTACTGCGAGTGGAACTAATACTGTCGAGCGAGCATCATTTTCAGGAAAATCTCAAAAAGTAGGGAGTAGTAGTGTAAACAC
>LT667635.1:0-17403 GCA_900128745.1 Bathycoccus sp. TOSAG39-1
TTTTTCTTCTCGTGGGAAAAAGAATGTCTTTTGTTGACCTTTTTTTTCCTTTCTTCCCTACTAAAAAGAACACTTTGAGAGAGAGATCTGAAAAAGGAACACAAAAAGGAAGACGACGACACGACGACGATGGCGACCACCGACGACACGACGACGACGACGACGTCTTTATTACTGCGGGACGCGAAGCGGTGGAAGACAACGGGCGACGGGCAGTTTCGAGTGCGTTTCTCTCTTCTTTTTTTTCTCTTTTTCTTTCGACGCATCATCATCATCATCATCATCATCGTCGTCGTCTGTTCTGTGAGATCAATTCGTCTCTCTCTCTCTCTCTCTCTCTCTCTCTCTCTCTTTGCTTTAGGAATTGACGACGGTCGCGCGCCGCGGTTCTCTTCGTTTGCACGCGTGTCGCAGGCGTCCAACCACTCCGAAGCGTTCGAGTCGTACACGAAAGCGAAAGCGCGTTTGGAACGCGTGTTATTCAGCACCACCAGTCTCGATGATGCCGACGAGAGGACAAAACATGGCACGAACAACGCGACGTCGTATCCGATGGATCCGATCGAAGCGTCGAGAGTTTTGCTGAATCGATCGATTTGTGCGCATTCATTAGAGAAGTTCGACGAATCTTTTAACGATGCAGACATGGCGAAGAGCATATTGGAAGGTGCGTTGGAACACGAAGAGCGAAACGGTACGGAGAGATCTACTATACGCAACGAGTTGCGGTTTCGATTGCGCAAGGCGTACTTTCGGTGCGCGAAAGCGGCGGAGAAGACGGAAAATTTTGATGGTGCGTGCGAAATGTATATGCACGCTTTAAAAATTGCGTCGCCGAATACAAAGAATAGTAAAACAAACACGGGTCACATCTTCGATGCAATTGCCGCTCTCGTCGCTCGAGATCAAGTTTCCATCGAGTTCATTTGCGACGATTACGCCAAGCGCATATCCGACGATGAAACGCCAAATCCGTTGACATTTTCCAGAGACGGGAAAGGATTATCGTTGATCCGGCCGGAAAGCGCGAGAATGTCGAAGAAACGAGTCCGTTCGTTACTGTTCGAATATTCGGTAGGCGAGGAAAAACGCGTGCGAGACGAATGGTTGAAATTCACATCTTTACACTTCGGTTTCGAATCCAACGTATTCCACGGAAATTCTACTCGCACGGTGTTTACAAAGACCCAACGAAAATCAATCGCGCGTGGGTTTTTGTCCGGCATTCGCGCGAGAGCGTATTTACGCGCAAATAATGTCACGCAAGCTGCCAAAGATGTCAAAGCGGCCGTGTACATGTGTAAAGACGTCATCGCGTTCGGCGGCGCTTTTCATTATGAACGCGCTTTGTGTTGCGACCGCTTACTCCTCGAAGAAAATATCACGCGAATGGAAATCGCGCAAGGTGGGGAAGAAGGCATAGGACTCGAAAACGATAACTTGATCGTCGACAGTCAAGTCGCGTGCGCGCTTTTCGCGAAACGCGCGGTGGAAACCGAAGAGGCGTTATTGATGAAAGAGAAAGAAGAAAAAGAAATGCCATCCTGCTCGAAATTGCGCTCTCACACTGTCCACGTCTACCAATCTTACTTTGAGAAAATGCAATCTCGATTAACCGATCCAATCAAGGCCGCGTTACGGAAAGGTTCTTCTTTCGCCCTCACCTTCCTGGACAAAGATAAGTGGGAAAACCAAGTTCCAGAATACATGCGCCCGAAACCGAAATATTTCTACTACTACGAGTGGATGAAAGACCGTATCAAAGAGTATTACCCGAGTCTTCCAGAATGCGTGATGGATAAACTCTTATCATTGGACGGTGCCGAGCTCGATTTGTTGTTACAACACCCGCAAGCCATTCGAGGCCAAACCGAGGAATTTCTCCAAGTTCTCGATCAAAAAGGCGAAAAGTTCCTCGAGACGTACAAGACGCCGCAACTCTCCTGGGAAGAAGTCCAAGCACTGCGCGTGGCCGACGCAAAGAAGAAAAAATTACTCGAAAACCATCGAAGCGACGATGCCGATTCTGATGCCGATTCCGAAGAAGACACCGACCACGCCGCGATAGGCGCCTCCGGAGACGACGGTTTCACCCGCGCCGAGCGCCTCGGCGCGCCCGTCCTTCCCCGTTTACCTCCAGACCAACATCGGGAAAAGGAGAAGATCGACGACATGAAAAGCACCATGGCGAAGGAGAGTCAGAAACTCCTCGCCGATACTACTAAAAGCGCCTCTCCTCCGGTGCGCAAAACATTGTCGTCGTCGTTAGATTCCATGGATTTTTGAACGTGTGTGTAAAAAAATGTTTGTGCGCTTTTTTCGTATTTTATAATAAATGGTCCTTTTTTTGTCTTCTTTTTCGCTCCATTGATTGACTCCTCCTAACTGTCGATCGTTCGCTCAAAGCTCATCGCTCTAAGTTTTGCGCGCAAAAAGCGACGCGGCGCTCTACTACTACTACTTCTTCTTCTCGCATCGTCGTCGCTTCATTTGGAACGCATTTGGACGAAAACCCGGCGACGACGCGAGCGTCCTCAGAGAAAGAGCGCGTGGTCGACGCAATGCCCGCATTCGAGACCTCCAATGCCGCCGCCGCCGACGCGCAAAGTTTTGGGATTCGAAGCGACTGGCGCGACGACGATGGCAACAACAATACATCATCGTCGAGCCTCCTCGCGAAACCAATCAAAACGGTCAAGGATAAGTTCGAACTGCTGCCAGCATTTCTCAAAGTCAGAGGACTAGGTACGACGACGACACTCGTTTCGCGCGCTCACTCTTTTGGTCTCGTTTCGCTTTGTTCCTACGTCAGAAGAGGCCCAACAAGAACCGATATGTGATTTGAGTTATGTGCTTTTCTCTGGCTCGCTCTCGCGCGAAGAAGACGACTGACCCGATGACGATAAACATTCCTCTTTTCTTCTTTCCCACGTAATCGTCGTCGTTACATTCGAACGATTCGACGACGTTTTATATAGTTCGGCAGCACATCGAATCGTTCGACTATTTGATCGATGAGGAGATTAAGAAGATTGTCTCGGCGAAAGCGAACAACAAAGTCACGTGCGACTCGGACCCGAATTTTTACTTGCGGTATAAAAATGTCTCGGTT
Source organism: Bathycoccus sp. TOSAG39-1 (assembly GCA_900128745.1). Lineage (NCBI taxonomy): Eukaryota > Viridiplantae > Chlorophyta > Mamiellophyceae > Mamiellales > Bathycoccaceae > Bathycoccus > Bathycoccus sp. TOSAG39-1. Next base: position 3,113 of record LT667635.1, read on the forward strand.
GGGTCGCCGGAAATGATGGACGAGTTGATGATGAAGCACGATATAACACCGCAACAGTGTCGGTTGAGAGATATGACGTACGCGGCGCCGGTGACGGTGGACGTGGAGTATACCAAAGGGAAGGAGATTATTACGACGCATGGCGTGTGCATAGGGAAGATTCCTTTAATGTTGCGAAGTTCTCGGTGTTGCTTAAGGAATAAAGGCGAGGACGAGTTGGCGAGATTAGGTGAGTGTCCGCTAGATCCTGGAGGATATTTCGTCGTCAAAGGCGTCGAAAAAGTGATTTTGATTCAAGAGCAGTTGTCTAGGAACAGAGTGATTATCGAACGAGACTCGAAAGGGTTGATTTGCGCGACTGTGACCTCGAGCACAAACGAACGCAAATCAAAAACGAACATCGTGCAAAAAGGAGGCAAGCTGTATTTACGACACAACACATTCCAGGAGGACATTCCAATAGTTATCGCGTTAAAGGCGATGGGTTTAGAAAGCGACCAAGAGTTGATGCAAAAAGCCGCCGGCGGGTTCGATCCGTTGTGTATGAGCTTATTAGCACCGAGTTTACAAGAGTGCGCCGCGTTGGACGTGCTTACTCAAAACGAGGCGCTAGAATATTGCGGACAAAGAATTCGCACTAGCCAGTGGCGCTTAACGGCCATTGCTGGGAAGGATGGAAAAGCCGCGGCGGAGGCTGTCGAGGCGAGCGAAGGCCCGATACTAGGGTTAACGACGACCATGGGGGTAAATAATTATACGAATAATAGAAATACAGGAGTGAGTGCGAATAAAAACAACATCAACGATGGAAGCGCACCGTTGGGAAAAGAGAACAGCGCGAACGCAAACCACATCAACATAAATAGACGAACGAGATTGGACGAAGCCAGAGATATTTTCGCCGGCATCATCTTAGCGCACGTGCCGGTAGAAGATTACGATTTTCGAGGGAAATCGGCGTACGTGTGCGTGATGATTCGAAGAATTTTATTGGCAAATTTGAACCCCGAGGAAGTGGACGATAAAGATTACTACGGCAACAAAAGGCTCGAATTAGCTGGGCAATTGTTAGCATTACTGTTTGAAGATTGTTTCAAGCGTTTAAACGCGGATTTAAAACGCCAGGCGGATGCAGTTTTATCGAAAGCCAATCGCGCACAGCAATTTGACGTCGTAAAGTGCATACGTCAAGATACGATTAGCAACGGATTAGAGCATGCGATTTCAACTGGAAACTGGACCGTAAAACGTTTTCGAATGGAACGTAAAGGCGTGACTCAGGTTCTTTCGCGTTTGTCGTTCATTTCTGCTCTCGGGATGATGACTCGAATCACATCTCAGTTTGAAAAAACTCGTAAAGTGAGTGGTCCTCGAGCGTTACAACCGTCGCAATGGGGTATGTTGTGTCCTTCGGATACTCCAGAAGGCGAAAGTTGTGGATTGGTAAAAAATTTAGCGCTCATGACGCACGTCACCACGGATTCCGATGAATCGCCGTTGAGAAAACTCGCGCGAGCACTCGGATGCCAACCCCTCGAATTCTTAGCCGGCGAAGAGTTGCACGAAAAAGACGGCGCGCTAGTGCTGCTGAACGGTTCCATACTCGGTTCTGTCTCAAAACCGGTGGAATTTGCGCATAAATTTAGAAAACTGCGTCGCTCTGGACGCATTAGCGAGTTTGTCTCTGTCCACGTGACGAAGGGTTTCGTTCACATAGCTTCGGACGGCGGAAGAGTCTGTCGACCTTTAATCGTCGTCGACGAAACAACGGGTCGGTTGAAAATGAAACAAAAGCATCTCGACGCGTTGAAAAACAAAGAGTGGGAGTTTGAAGACTTCTTGAAAAGAGGGTACGTGGAATACTTGGACGTCAACGAGGAAAACGACGCGTACATTGCGTTGCACGAGAAAGATTTAACTGCCGGCGCGCATACGCACTGCGAAATCGAACCATTTACGCTTTTGGGTGTCTGTGCCGGGATCATTCCATTTCCACACCACAATCAAAGTCCGAGAAATACGTACCAGTGTGCGATGGGGAAGCAAGCCATGGGTAATTTAGCGTTTAATCAACTAAATAGGATGGACACGTTGATGTACACGTTGTGTCTGGCGCAAAAGCCATTGGTGACAACGAAAACGATCGAGTTGATTCAATACGATCGGTTGGGTGCGGGACAGAACGCCGTCATCGCGGTGTTATCAAACACCGGCTACGACATCGAAGATGCTGTGGTCGTAAACCGCGCATCCTTGGATCGTGGGTTCGGTCGATGTCAAGTCTCGCGAAAATACTCGGCGACGATGAAAAAATACGCCAATCGAACGCAAGATAAAGTCTTGAAACCGTCGATGGATCTGATGAAACGCATGAAAAAACATGGGGGTGGGGTGTTAGATGACGACGGATACGCGCAAGTTGGCGTTAGGATTCGAAACAAAGACATTTACGTGAACAAGCACATGCCAAAAAACACTCGCGACCAGGTGGAGAATCCTGATCAGCTCCCCGATCGCGAGTTTAGTCCAGCTCCACAAGTTTACCGAGGTCCTGAAGTGGATGATTGCGTTGTCGATAAGGTCATGCTCACAGTTACCGAGGAGAATCAGCTTGTGGTGAAAACGTTAGTTCGTCACACGCGACGTCCAGAGGTTGGCGATAAGTTTTCCTCTCGCCACGGTCAAAAAGGGGTTGTTGGCGCCATTTTGCCTCAAGAAGATTTTCCGATCACCGAACGCGGCATATGCCCAGATTTGGTCATGAACCCTCACGGTTTTCCATCGCGGATGACTGTTGGAAAACTCATCGAATTAATCGCCGGAAAAGCCGCTTCGGAGGAAGGCATCTTCCGCGATGCCTCCGCGTTTGCCAGCAACGATATCTCTTCCGCCGCCGGTACCACCGGGACGACGAACAAAAATGAATCCGTCGACGAAATCGGTGAAGCCTTACTCAAAAGCGGCTACGCCTCCGATGGTAAAGAAACCTTAATCTGCGGTCTTACTGGCGAATATCTCCAAGCGAGAATCTTCACCGGCCCCGTGTATTACCAAAAACTCAAGCACATGGTGCTCGATAAAATGCACGCGCGCGCTCGCGGTCCTCGCGTTGTCCTAACCAGACAACCCACCGAGGGTCGCGCCCGCCAAGGCGGTTTACGTCTCGGTGAGATGGAGCGCGACTGTTTGATCGGTTACGGTGCCTCTGCTTTGGTTCTTGAGCGTCTCATGATTTCCGCCGACGTCTTCGACGCTCAAGTCTGCGTCACGTGCGGTTTACTCGCGTACAAAGACAAAGCGAGCGGGAGAGACTGTTGTCATAGCTGCGGCGTGAATGCGGAAGTGGCGACCTTGAAAGTCCCTTACGCGTGTAAACTCTTGTTCCAAGAGCTTCAAAGCATGAACATCTGTCCGAGAGTGACTTTAGACGAAGCCTAGAATGCATGTCAAGTACTCCTCTTTACCGCCTTTCGTCCGTGCGCGTTCTCTCTTTCTCTCTCTTTTTTTTTTGTATCTCTTCACAAAAACGCTTGGGTTGAACTGTTTCTTCTCGCAAAGCGCGTGAAAATACGTCGCGCTGGAGAGCTCGAGAGCGATCATCGATCATGTCGGAACCGTCTCCCCCTCCTTCACCGTTTCCGCCGCCGTTCCCTCCTCCTTCTCCGTTCCCGCCGCCGGCGCCGCCTCCGAGCCCGTCGCCTCCGCCACCGGTTCCTTGGGAAGAAACGAGCGCGCATTTCAACGTCTCCGATTCAGACATCGGGTATTCCTTGTTGTGTGCGTTTCTTTTCCCTCCAAAAGTCCTTTTGGAGGGTTGTGTGTGTCGTTGGAGGTTCTGTCCGTCTCTCTCGCGCGCTTCACCGGCGTTTTCTATGGTGGTCCTTTTCGTGCGCACACGCCAGGGATCGATGATGGGAGATTTCGTTCCCTCGAAGGAGATTTCAAATCTATTTCCATATCTGACCAGAGTCCTTTCTCTCTCTCTCTCTCTCTCTCTCTCGATATCAATTTAAAAACAGATTATTTTATCGCCTCGTTCGTCGTTCTCACGTTGTTCGGAGCATACCGACACGCGAACCCAATCTATTTCGGCCGTTTGCGCCTGCGAAACCTCACGCATCCGCCGCCGCCGTACGATAACGTCGAGTTCGATTGGCGTAAAGGCATACCGAGGAGGACGAAATTTTCGAACGTGCATCTGTGGATAATTTGGTTCTTTAAACAAAGCAAAGCGTACGTGTCGTATCTTTACGGGTGGATCGTCCACGTGTTGCGAGTGAGCGACAAGGAGTTTATTCAAACTGCCGGGTTGGATGGGTTTGCATTTTTGAGAGTCGCGCAGTTGGGGGTGCAGATTTTCTTTCCGATTGCGGTTGTCGTGTGCGTGGTGTTGATTCCAATACACGTGGCTATTTGTAGTGAATTAAAAGAACAATACGAACAAGATAAGGCTGAAGGTAAAGATACGACGTTATCTGGTGCAATTGTATCGGTTTTGATGCAAACAACCGCCGCGAATGTGACAAATGAGGCCAATTTGTTGTGGTTGCACGTGTTTCTCTTTCAAGCAATGACGTTATACGTTGTGTGGCTGGTGAGTAAACACGCGAAATCGTTCACGATTTTACGACAACTCTATTTAACTACTAAAGGGGACACGAACTTATGGCGAGCGGTGCATCAACCGGAATCGATTTTAGTGCAATTGGTCAAACAAGGTCAAAACGTGAGCGACGAAATGGACGTGTCGAAGATCCACGAGAATTTAGAGGAGGTTGGCGTGAGGTCTTTGGCGGTGCCGAGTTTACAACGCTCGAAGGAGTTCAACTCGTCCGACGTGGAGAATGCACCAGCGATTGTTAAAGAGGTTGGTCACGGGAGTCTGACATATTTCGAGAGAAAGGAGAGTGGAAATGATATTCCATCGCCAGCGAGAAGAGGAAGTGAGGAGATGCCTCAATTCGGAGGTGTCTCGCCAATCAAGAATATCACGAGTCATAGCAATAGTCATAGTAACAGCAGCGATAATAATAGAAGCAACAGTGACCATGGATCAATGGTGATGAAATCCACGTCTTTAATGCGTACGACGTCGCTCGGGTCGAAAGTACTGACTGCGGCTGCGGCAAAATCGACATCCCCGGTGTTCAAATCGCAAGCGTTCAAGACGAAAGGCGCGGACTCGTTGAACCGGCGAGAGCGTTTAGGAAGCGCTTCATCGCCAAGAAGCCGCGATGATGACAACGAAGACGGGGATTTCGCGTTTAGTAACGACGATCCGTCTGCACGTTTGGTCGTCTCCGTGAAAGCGAGGCAAAGGAAATCGAGCGGTGGTAAGGGTTTGTTTCGATACGGCGGGCAAAAAAATAGTGGCGACGAAAAAAAGACGGTACAGAAGCAAGCACATCATATGGTTAAAGTATCCGAGGAAAGTTTACCGGCCGGTGGCGATGGCGAGGGTGGACTAGAGATGTCGCCGACATCCTCTGGCAGCGCGTCTATTGCGGGTACGATTACGAATACACCTCCGTTGACCGCATCGGGGGTGAAAAAAACACCATCTCCGTCATCAGTAGGGGTTTCTGTGGAATCCCTCGCTGCTACGGCGTCTCCAAATTCTTCGGTCTCTAAACGCGGCGGCGGCGGCGGCGGTGATAGCGAGGTGTCCTTTAGACATTCAGTCGATGCATCTCCTCAACAGCTAGATTACGATGAAGTCGAGAGGATCGTTTCATCACAAGGTAACACTGACACTCTTACTAACGATGATGCCGATGACGCCGATGAGGTGCTGAACTACTCTCCGAGTCCTCTGAAGAAGAAATCCAAATCACCGTCGGGGCCAATATCCGAGTCTGTGAATGTCAAAAACGATGACGACTCGGACGACGAAGAACGTGGGATGAATCCCAGACAAAAAATCGATCGACACGCGGGAAGTTCGCGGTACGCACCGGCGGAACGTCCGGCAAACACGCGAGGTGCCGGGAGAAGAATCTTGAGCATTTTTGGAGACATGGGGAATCTGGGTCGATCGGTCGTTGGATCATCAATGGCACAAGTCAATCGCGCCGCGCGGAATATATCCGGTCGGAACAATCGTCGTAACAATAATACCGATGATGACGATGCCAACGAGAACGCTTTAGATATTACAGACGACGACGTGAACATGTTGACCTCTTCCATAACGGATACTCGAGAAGCGGCGGCGGCGAGAAATGCGATAATTAACAGGAATACGTCCAGTGTGGTGAGTACGAGTGAAGAACCGGACTTTCAAACAGAACTTAATCCTCCTCATTCGCAACGAAGGATGTCCGATCGAGAAGAGTTGAATGATAATAACAATGGCGGCATGTTCTCTCCGCAAAAACTTGCCCAAAAGCAGTTCCGTCAAAACACCGCCGCGGTGGCAGCTGGTGGTCATCATCGACGCACTGGATCTGGGGGCTCGTTCGGTAATCTGAATTATAACTTAGATATAAGCGAGGCGCAAAAAGTCGTCGAAGGCCGATCATCTCTCGAAAACGCGATTCGACAAGCGCAAAAAATGGAAGCGGCCAACGCGAAAAACAATGACGGTCGCGACGTCGCAATCGATCACGAATGGTGGACTGGTTTAGATGTCAGTGAAGATCCAACCGTGGAATATAGCTACAGCGATATGGTCGGTGCCTTACCAGACGTGCAACAGTCGCGATCGGTAAACACATACGATCCCGAAAGTCGCAAGTTAATCTCCGTGTGGGCAGAAAACTACGTGATTTTGTTGACCAACATTCCAAAGTTTAAATCAAAACGACACAAGAGTTTGAGAAGTAAACTCTCCGCGAAATTTCTCGACAAATTTGGATCGAGCTTGAATTCCGCCTCGGTGAGAGAAATCGAAGAGAAGGAAAAAGAAGCGGGCAGGGCGTACGCGGATGAACAGTACGCGGCAATGGAACTCATGTTCAACGAAGTTTTTGGCACTGAATTTCGCGGTATGATTCCGGTGTACGACCATCGACAAACCGATCGTTTGTTAGATCAGAGAGACGAGATTAATAACAAGCTCGTACAAATGCGTGGGAAATGTGTAGCGTTTGGTGAGGACCCGCAGAAAATGGCTGAGCTTGGAAGAGAAATGAGTTCTCTGAAACAAAGAAGCGCAGAGAACACGCATGACAAAGGTGAAGAAGAACGCGTAAGATTGCAGGACATCGAAGCACAATCGAATCGGTCCGTAGGTAAAAGCCCGACGTTTTTCACTGTACCCCACAGAAAAAAGAAAGAAACGAGCACGGATCGTTCGACGAAACTGGCTGCTTTAGAGCACGAGTTGGAAGTCGTGGACTCGATGATTCTCGAGGAAAGAGAAAAAGCCTGGAACGGCGTCCCCGGTCCGTCGGCATTTGCAGTGTTTGAAACGCAAACGGCAGCTGCCATGGCCGCGCAGTGTTTGTTACACCGAGGCGGTGCGAACGAATTCGTCGTCCATCCAGCGCCTGGTCCATCCGATATAAATTGGCAAACGTTGTTACAACCGAAACGGACCTCGTTCGTTCGTTTCGTGTTTGTCTACCCGGCGATTGTCATTTTGATTCTCACGCCGTCTACTTTGGTTGCCACCATGATCACCTCCGCGTGTACCTTGAAAGCTCCAAGCGACAACATCGAATCTTTCTTGGAATGGTATTGTGATAACGAAGAAGTTGCAGGGTTGCGTTTGTTGGTTTCTGGTATCTTGCCGCCGATTTTGCTCACGTTATGGGAAGTCTTTGCCGTGTCCTTCTTCCTCTTGTATTTAGTACACGCACAAAACGTGCAGGTGTCTCTTTCTGCCACCGATCAAAGGTTCATGAAATTCTACTATTTGTGGGGTTTATTGAACATGTTAATCGGTGGCATCCTCGGCGGGGCAGTTTCCGGGATTTTGCAACAAGCGTTGCAAAATGGCACCACGGTGAGCAGTTTGCAGCAACAATTCGGCACCGTCTTGCCGCTGTCTTCGAATTTCTTCTTATCCTTCGTTTTCTACCGAGCGGTGTTTATTCCAACATACAGGTTGATATTTCCACATCCAGGCGTGATTTGTTACACCGTTAACACGTATTTACGGTGTTGCTTTGGGTGCACACCAACGAAAAGAGATCGAACCATGAAATATTCGCCTCGACAAATGAGAGCCGGGAGAGAAGCTGGTCTGTTTTCGGTGATTATTCTACTTGGCTTGACGTTTTCCGTCATCGCGCCGTTGATTGCCTTGGTGTGCGCGTTCTTTTTTCTCACCAATTTTATCATTTGGAGGTACCATTTGTTATACGTGTACGAACGCGGGTACGAATCCAACGGCACGGTGTTTTACTCGTGCTCTGAATTGATCATGTGGTCGTTGTTAATCGCGCAGACGTTCGTCTCGTCTGTGTTGTTTTCAAAAAGTGCTTACGCCCCGGCGATGCTTCTCTATCTCACGGTGCCGTATTATCTCTACACGTCGTGGCAAAAAATCGTCGCAAAATTCGGCGACGCTCGATCGTGGTCCGTCCCTCTCGGCGAAACCGTCAAAGCGCCGGCGACGGATTTCGGCGGGGATATTTATACGCACCCCGCCTTACGCGTCGGTGCAAGAGGGTGGCACCCAGACGTCGGGAAAGTCTGGAGAGGGTACCCCGGGGTTGTTTCCAAGAGAACGTTTTAATAATAATGCACCTTAGTCGTCGTAGTACGGTCTCGTCAAAGTCCTCCCCTCCTCTTTCTTTCGTAGTACATTTAGGGTTACCTACTGGTAGGTACAGTTTAGGGTGAGGACACGTCACAAACATTTTTTGAAATTCTCTTCACTCTTCTTAGTGGACGATTCGTCTTTCTGGTACTACTCTCGTCTCGCTTTGTGTCGGAAGAAGAATTCGAAGAAGAAGAAGAAGAAGAAGAAGAAATGCTGCTGTTGGGAACGACACCGCGCGTGGTCGCCGCGCGAGCAGCTCAAAACCATGAAACGACGACGACGACGACGACGACGACGACGACTGTGAGAACACGCGCGATGCGGATGCCGATGGGACGACGTGGAGGAGCGGCATCGAGGACGATGTTGAGGCGGCGGAGGAGGACGACGACGACGGTCCGGGCGAGCGAGGATTCGCGGGCGAACGTGGACGCCATCGAAGCGAGGTTTCGCGCCGAACGCGCGGCAGCGGCTGAAGCGGCAGCGGCAGCGGCGGCAGCTAAAGCGGAATCAGAGAAAAATGCGTCCGAGATTACGACACCAACATCGTTTTTGAGCGGCAAGACGTTCGGAGGCGTGGTCCGCGTGTTTGTCGCGACGGGGACTCTGTTCGTGATGGATAAAGTGGTGTCGAAGAAAGTCGCGGCACAAGGCATTTCGTTTCCCGGACCGTTGGTGGTTATGTTCGCATTGATTTTCGCGTTGCTCGCGCTGGATGCGTTGGCCAAAGACGAGAAGAGCTCGTTCTCCGCGCGGGTGTGTCATTTCTTCTCTCCGGCGATGGATTGGATTACCAGCTGGTTGCCAGTGTTTTACGTGCCTTCGCTGGTGACGTTGCCGTTGGTAGTTTCGACGATGGAAGCGGCGACGCTTGGGAAGATCGTCGGGTTGTTAGTCGCCGGGTTCGTGGTGACGTGCGCCTTCTCCGCGAAGTTGGCCACGACGGTGAGACAAATGACCGGCGTCGAGATGCAAGCTTTGCCACAAGAAAAAGGGAAACCGCCGACGACGGATTTGGTCAAACAATTGGTTGGTTTTACGACGATGATGAGTTACTTATCCGCGAGTTGGTTACCGGCCACGGATGCGTACCAACCGTTCTTTGTCACGGTCGGGTTAGTTGGCGCGACGGTATCTTCGTTGTTAATCGGTAACGTCAACGAAGTGAAGGCGAAAATGAATCCGATTGTCACGTGCGCAGTTTTATCTAACCTCGGGGTATATATCATGGGTTTATGCACCGGAGCTGGGTACCAAGCCACTTTAAAACTGTATAAATCTGGAGTGTCGTTCACGGATATGAACTCTTTATCCGCCATGGGCGCCGGCGATATCCTCATGGCCTTCTTAGGTTCCGTAATCGTCTCCTTCGCGTTTAAAGTGTACGGCGCCAGAAAAATTATCAAAAGACACGCGGTGGAAATTTTCACATGTTTAGTCGGCACGTCCACGTTTGCTATGTTTTCTACGGCATTATTGGGCAGACTTATCGGGTTAACCCCGGCAATTTCTCTTGCATTGGTACCACGCTCCGTTACGGTCGCTTTAGCGATGCCAGTGACCGTGTCCTTGGGCCATCCAGAAATGGTTTCGTTAACCGCCGCCGCCGTCGTCTTAACCGGTCTTCTCGGTTCTGCGTTAGCCACGAAAGTGTTGGACCAGTCCGGCGCGAACGACCCAATCTCCAGAGGTATGGCGACAGCTGCTTCGTCTCACGGTTTAGGCACCGCGGCGTTGGTAAGTAAAGAGCCGGAAGCGTTACCGTACGCCGCGTTGAGCTACGCGTTGAGCGGCATCGTCAGTTCCGTTTTGGCGGCGACGCCAGTCGTCACCGCCGCCTTGGTCGGTATCGCCGGTGGCGTTTGAGGTACCGCTTCTTAATGCCATCAGTGCACGACTCAAAAATGTGCCATCAGTGCGACTCGAGAACTGAAGAACTGCTTCCCTGGGGGGTGGTGGTGTTCGCGGTGGTGTTGTGAAGATGAAGATGTTTTATCTACTGTAGTATTCGAGTTATATTTAGTATTTTTATCATGCGTTTTGACGTTCTTCTTCTTTTTCGTGTTCTTTTTTTTTTATCTCGTTTTGGACCTAATCATCTTGCGTCACTTTTCTTTCCGAACACCACCGCTTTGAGGAGGAAGAGAAAGGCAAAGACGACGAAGATTTAGACGCGAAAGAGCGGAAACCCACCGCGGGGCACCACCACCACTACCTGTGCGCGTCGTCGTCATCATGTCTGCGATTTTGGAGAAGATAGCGTCGATCGAGCTCGAGATGTCGAGAACGCAGAAGAACAAAGCGACGGAGAATCATCTCGGGTCCTTGCGAGCGAAACTGGCGCAGCTTCGCCGGGAACTGATCGAACCGAGCGGGAAATCGGGCGGCAAAGGCGAAGGGTTCGAGGTCACGAAAACGGGCGATTGTAGAGTTGGTTTAGTCGGGTTCCCGTCGGTTGGAAAGAGCACGCTTTTGACGAAACTGACGGGGGTGCATTCGGAAGCAGCGGCGTACGAGTTTACGACGTTGACGTGCGTACCCGGGGTGATTAACTATAGAGGCGCGAGAGTGCAATTATTGGATTTGCCAGGTATTATTGAAGGCGCGAAAGATGGAAAAGGACGAGGACGGCAAGTCATATCTACTGCTCGTACTTGCGACGTCATCGTGGTCGTCCTCGATGCGATGAAACCGTTGACGCACAGACGGTTAATCGAGAAAGAATTGGACGGTTTCGGGATTCGATTGAATAAGAAACCGCCGAATATTAGTTACACCGTAAAAGATAAGGGTGGAGTGAACGTGTTGCCGTTTAAGCCGAAATCCGGGGAAGATCCCGCGTGGTTGGATGAGAGCACGGTAAAAGCGATTTTAGAGGAGTATCACGTGAAGAATTGCGACGTGAAGATTTACGAAAACTGTACGGACGAAGAGTTGATTGATGTTATCGAAGGGAATAGAATATATACGCCGTGCGTGTACGCCGTGAACAAGATCGATCAAATTACCGTGGAGGAGTTGGAGTTATTAGACGCGATGCCGCACTACGTGCCAGTCTCGAGTGGTAAAGAGTGGAATTTGGACGGGTTGTTGGATAAGATTTGGGAGTATTTAAACTTGACGAGGATTTATACCAAACCGAAAGGCCAAAACCCGGCATACGATGCGCCAATTATTTTGAAGAAAGGACAAGTAACCGTGGAAGATTTTTGCAACTCATTGCACAAGAGCATGGTGAAGAATTTCAAAGAGGCGAACGTGTGGGGGATGTCAGCGAAGCATCGACCACAGAAAGTCGGGAAGGAACACGTGCTGTGCGACGAAGATGTGGTACAAATAGTCAAGAAGATTTAAAAATACAATGCGATAATGTAGCGAGCGAGCTTTAATACTACTACTACTACTAATACTAATACTAATACTAATCCATCTAATACATCGATATGTACGAATAGATTCTTACATCCATTTCGTGAAGGCGTTTTCGGCTCTTTGCATCAGCTGAGATACTTTCTTGGCGTCTCGCAACATTTCCGCTTCGGCCAGAGTCATTGGTTTTGACTTTTCCAAGTAATAGATGACAATGTTTTCTTCCTCATCCTCTTCGTCATCTTCAGAATAAGACGAAAAAGAAGACGGTTTCTTCGCGTCGACGGTTTCCGATGTTGCCATTTGAATATTGTCGTTTCGACTCGTGTTCTCTTTTCCTCCGGAAGAAGGCGAAACGACGACGCGTTCGTACAACTCGTCCAACTCATCGTTGATTTGCGATGACTTGGACTGCCTCAACGCCTCTCGAGCGGCGATGGCGCGTGCGTGAATACGTTCGCTGGACTGTTTTCTCCGCAGTTCGTTCATCGAATTGCTCTTGTCACCGGTCGGAGACAAAATGTTCGATGAAGATATAACATCTTTTCGTTCCGGAATCACGGTAGGAGACGACGGTTGGTTTTCCAAAAGATGAACACCAAGCGAGTCCTCGTCGACGTCTTTGTTTCCTATCGAATCACCACTCACTGCTTTTTTAACTGGTGACATAGATAACACGCTGCTCTTGTTTTTTTTCGTTGGCAGCACATTCGCCCACTCGTCCTCTTCCTCTTCCTTCTCTTTCTTCTCCGCGCTGCTAGGGAGGCCACCGGCCCTCGATGCGTCGTCGAAATACTTCGGCAACTTCGCACCTAAATTCTTCGCTACGCTCGCACCTTCGGTCAACATTCTTCTCTCCTCTTTCGTTAACATGTCCGGATCTTCCATGCGTTCTAACTTCTTCTCCATCGATTCCATTTGCATTTTCTTCACGCGCTCTCGTAAGAGTTCCTCTTTCGATGGGTCTTCATCAAATTCATCCTCATTCTCATCCTCATTCTCATCGACATCCTCCTCCGTGATTTCTTCTTTTACTTTTAAAGCGGGCGTTTTGAATACGTCTTCGTCTTTCTCTTCTGCGGCGCGTTCGCCCGCATCTTCAACGAAAATTTCCTCCTTCACGAACATCAATTCCACCTGAACTGACCCGACTCCTCTCGTGCATCCTTCCAGCTCTACGTCCAATTCAATCTTCTTTTCTTTTTCGCGAGAGAGATTAAATCCTCCTTTCACGTCTTTCATCCAGATCGATCTCGCGCCTTTACACTTTTGCTTCGTTTTCGTTTTCACATCCCAAACGGACAATCGCACTTTTTCTTCATCACTTGCGTTCGCACCGTTCGTAATCGGCCCTAAATTCATTGTCCCCCGTTCGTCCCAGATTGGATTTTCCGTTTTCTTCGCGATCTTCGTCCGAAATTTGAGCTTGTCCCCGACTTCGAGCACGAACAAGAGCCGTTTCCGTCTGGTGCGCGACGATTTGATGTTTTTGGCGGATCGAATGTGAAAATGGAGGACGAGTTCGGTACGCCGAGGAGATGGCGTCTTCTCGGAAGACGACATCGCGAGTTCGCCGAAAAGAGCAGAAATCTGCTCGACTCGAAGTGCACTGGCGACGACGATTGATCGCGTCGTTCGTCGACGCTTTTTCTTAGGAGGGCCAAAAAACTGGGGAAATTGTAAAGAGGGGATTCTTGTCGAGAAAAAAGTTCTGATTTTACAACTTGATGACACCTTTGGGTTCTCGCCGCATGGCAATCTATACGTCTTCCTTCTCGTTGTCGTCGTCGTCGGTGTCGTCGTCGCCGCCAATTTGTTGTGTGGGTATGATATCACTATCCTCCTCCTCCTCCTCCTCCTCCTCGCAGTCGTCGTCTTCTTCTGGTTCGTTTCGTTTTCCTAAAAACGACCATCCAAAGCTCCTCTTCTTCTTCTCTTCCTGTCGCTTGTTCAACGCGGCATTTAATTGAGCGAAACCGTCGTCGATTTTTGGTTGCTTCTGCGGCTCTTCTTCTTCTTCTTCTTCTTCTTCTTCTTCTGGTTCGTTTCGTTTTCCTAAAAACGACCAGCCAAAGCTTCTCCTCTTCTTCTCTTCCTGTCGCTTGTTCAACACGGCATTTAATTGAGCGAAACCGTCGTCGACTTCTAGTTGCTGCTGCTCTTCTTCTTCTTCTTCTTCTTCTTCTTCTTCTTCTTCTTCTTCTTCTTCTTC
>LT667636.1:0-17168 GCA_900128745.1 Bathycoccus sp. TOSAG39-1
AATCGGTTGAAGAGGCGACGCGAGCAGTGAAAGGGGCGAATGGTTCTNCCTTGTTAGGTGGTTCCGTACCTCTTGTCGTGACTTTTAAGAGTCAAATTTGTCGCGCGTTCGCGCAGACAGGTCGGTGTCAGTGGGGACACAGGTGTAAATTTGGTCACAATAGAGGATATTAGAAAAGTGTGTATTTTTTCCTTTTATGTTGTGAAGACATATTCTTTTNCTTCCATTGTTTATTTGTGTACAATACTTTTTCGCCTCGCACATATACAACTCGCGGGATATTTGCGCAATCCTGCAAAATTTTTAAGCGTTATTATGTTTTTGCTATTGGACTAGTTCTTGGTTCTTTTATATGTACAGCTTGTTTTACTTCTTGATGCGTGCGCTTCCTCTTTCTCATTCTCTTTCTCTCTTCCTATTTAAAAATATATTGAAGATTTGCTTGCCGGACTCGAAGGCGCATCCGGTGATGCATAAACCGTCGCAAAAGGTATGGAACGAAACTCTTTCGTTGTACGTTCCGGCGAAGTTTGACCTAAAGGTGATTCCAATCCTGCAGTATCTCTCCCGTATACAGTGGCAAAAGGCGCGGATGTAAAACTCTTTCTATTCGGGCTCGAACACAACATCCCGGCATTTTCGTTGCTCCTCGATAGCAAATCCGCTTCAATCGCTAAGTAACTCGTCGAGGTTCCTCTTCGCTTTCTCCCAGGACTGGTTGCATCATTATCGTCGTCAATCTCGTCGTACACCGCCACCCTTCGCACACGCGGGACTTCCCTCGGACTACTTCCCCCAAACGCATTTTTGGACTCGGATTGGAAGCCAGACATGGCGGGGGCGATATGAATGTTCCCAAAACTCGCGATTTGCTCAATCTCGACCGTTTTCCGTCCCACGAACATGTTCTCCGCGTTCTCCGTTTCCAGTAAAGCGCGCGTTTTCGCATCTGGTTCACCCGCTTCGCCTCGTCTCGATGCCTCTTCCCAGACGTTCGCTCTCAACAAGGAAATTGCTGATATCCCTCCGTGTGCGTTCGCGACGTTTTGGAAGGTCTCCGGCGACGACGCAGTCATCGAATCGCGAGAGAATTCGCTCGCATCTCTGCTCTCGTACATTCCGTGGCGGTCGCAATGACGATGAGGAGTGCGCATGCTCTCATCCAACGCGTGCGTGAGCGCGCTCATCGAGAAATATTCCTCGACCTTTTCGTCTCCGTCCAATTCGTCCGAAAGGACGCGCGAAGGGACACCGGCCTTCTCGACGCGTTCGCGCGTCAAAAACCGCACCCGTTGCGCGGAAAAAAAGAAAAAAGAAGTGGACGCGACGACGCGACAACGAGCGACCGAAACCACCAACCTTTTTCTCAAAGCGGTGTTCGTTCGCTCGACTGCGCGCGCGCGAGGGGTTCGTCTCGATGGAAGAGGGATCAGAAAGATATAATAAAGTTTTCCCCAAGGGAAAAAAAAAAGGTCAATGCCTTTTTGAGGCATTTTTACAAAAAAGACACGCGAAAAAGGTCGCGCTTTCGTGGCGGAAAAGGCGGAAACGGCGAGATTTTTATCCAATTCTCCGACTTTTCCGGGACGCTTTTTTTTTCTTTGTTGTGTGTTCCAATTCAAAGAAAAAAAAAATTTTCCTCGAGAGAGAGAGAGAGGACTTGAATGCAGTAATTATGATGGAAAGGACTTGACGTGAGAGGACTTGAGAGGAGCTGTCCGTGCGCGTACAAAAAAAGAAAAAAGAGAGGAGGAGGAGGAGACGAGAGCGTCGGAGTACGCGTGTACGACTACCGGTGGCTATAATCTAAAGAGTGCGCGCAGGTGGTCTAGTCTATCTGAGGTCGCTTTGGTGCGAGCGTCTACTTCGCGAGTGGCGTCTTCCGCTAATCTTTGGACGCAGCGGTTCCAACGCTCCGCGGCGCGTGCTTTCGCGGCGCCGGAAAGGAGCATCGAAGCCATGGAGAAACGGTTGGTTTTGGTGAGTTCAGTGAGCCAGTTTAGGGGTTCTTCGTTTGAGCTATTCGAATCTATCCAGTGCGTGAGAATGACAGCGACGATGTCCCCTAATAGGTCGCCGGTAAGTCTTTCGGCAAGGATTTTAGAGATGTTTTCAACGCGCACAGCGCGAAGGATTTTGCACTTTTTTTCCGAAGAATTGGCGGCGAGTTTCCATTGCTTGTCGAAAGCAGGTCCGGTTTCGATATCATTGTCGTCGCGGTTAAGCTTTGATATCGCTTTGCGCACTTTTTCTACGTCCATTATCGTCGCTGTTTCTTTTGGTCGTCGCGCGCGTTCTTCTTTTTCTTCTTCTTCCTTCTCCATCACGTCCTTTCTCTTCTCCATCGTCGCTGGTGACGGCGTTTCGAGTTCCTTCTTCTTCTCCATAAGTACTTGATTCTCGCGTCTATTTACCGCGAAATCCTTCGCGCACAGTTCAACCTGTCCATCTTTTACCACGACCATCTCCATCTCCATCTCCTTCACCGCCGCCTTTCTTTGCTCTCGAATCATCTCGGATTCCGGCTTCATTCTCAACGCGTTTTCGTACGATACCACCGCTTCTCGATACATCTTCAACTGTATCTCCGCCGTACCTTTCCTCTGATACGTTTTCACCATCAACGCTTCCTTCTTACTTTTGTCGTCGTCGTCGTCATCTTTCGCTAACAAATCTAAACTCCTCGCGCAGTCTTTCACGCACGCCTTTAACTTCCCGAGTTTCAATCGAACCATCGCTCGATTACTCAAAACCGCCGCCGTTTCTTTCGCGTTCAAACTTTCTGTGTATATCTTTTCCGCTTCGTCTAATTTTCCTCTCTTAAAGCACTCGTTGCCTTTTTCTCGCAATAAAAAATGTGCCTTCTCCGCCGTCTCTTCCGTGTCTCTCTCGCTTTTCCTTTCCAAAGTGGTGGTTGGTTTCGCCGTCGAGTTCTCCCCTCTTTCCTTTTTCCGTTCGAGAAGCGACCCGTCTTTCCTCTTCGCGCGCTCCACGAACTTTTCCACGTCATCTGCAAACGAAGAGAGGTCCTGTTGCATCGCGTCGTTTGTCGCGTCAGTACCACTTCGCGCGGGAGCATTTGAAGTCGAGTCAACGCAAAAGCGCGCGCGCAAAAGCGCCTCCAAAAAGCCTTCCAATTGGAAAGAGAGAGAGAGAAGAAAAACAGATCGCGCGCGCAAAGAAAACAACGCACCCAAACACGAGAGAAGAACGAGTAGCATTGCACAAGAGAGAAGGCGCCAATAAACAAACACGCGCACCTCGACGTTCGCTCTCGCGCGGGTCGGATCGAAGTCCATCATCGAACAACGACGCAGAAAGAAGACCAAAGTGGAGTATAATAATAAAGTCGCGTTCTTTTTTCGACGTCGATATCTTTTTTAGATATAAAAAATCTCTTCACTCTTAACGCGCGGAAGAAGAAGAAGAAGAAGACCAACAAATGTTTGCGATTGGGCACTCCAATTCTCTCGTCGTCGTTGGCGCGTCGGCATCATCATCGGCGGCGAAGAAGGCGTCGTCGAGGTCTCGATCGTCTTTTTCTCGTTCGATGGGGAAAATCAGCATCGCGTCTCCGAAATCCAATCCCACTTCGAGGAGGAGGAGGAAACAAAGAACTTTGCCGTGTCGCGCGCGAGTCGACGAGGAGGAGGAGGAGGAGATGGATTTTGAACGCCCGCCACCGCCACCGGGACCGGAAAACGAGGCGATGGAATCGGAGACGTTTTCAAACGCGTGGAAAGCAGGGTTCGTGGTGTTGAGCGTGTTGGGTGCCGTGAGTGTGTTTAGTTTGGCGTCTCCCGTGTTGCGAGTGATGACGGAGACTTTCCCAGCCGGAAGAGGGCCGCAATAAACAGTAGTGTATACGTATATATATCGTATTATTCTTAATATTATTAGTGTTATTGAAAAAGATATGGTTCGCGCTTAAATACGTTTCCTCGTTATCGTCTTCTTCCATGCGTCGTTCTCTTCTTTACTTCCTGGGCTCTGTTATTCATCGCGTCGAGTCGCGCGCGCAACTCTTTTTCGTTCATTCGTCTCCCGAACCATTTTAAGATTTCGTCGAGGATGCACACCGGCAAAGCGCACAGAACGACCAACATCCACTCGTTGAAACTTAACGGGACGATGGAGAAGATTGTCGCAAAACTTGGGACGTACAAAATCACAAAGTGTAATCCGAAGGAGACGAACATCGCGATGAGCAAGTACGGGTTGATCCACGGTGGTGAGGTGAACAAACTTGAGTCTTCAGATAAGGCGTTCAAGGCGTTGAACATTTCGATGGTTACCAGAACGGATAAAGATAACGTGGATGCCTTGGCTTTACCTTCATTGAAGTAATCGCACTTGTTTACACCGGTAAAAGAGAAGGAAGGGCCATCCGTGGCGGTGGAGTAGGAACCACCTTTGAAAGTGCCATCGGTCCAAGAAGCGCAGTTTTCCCAATCCATGAGTTGTTTCATCGAAACCGTCGTGTGGTTATCGCCCGATAAGTCGATAAACATGAATGACGTTCGGGTGAACCAAATGCAAAAGACGCCTACCGTGGCAATGCCAACGTATAAGCCCACAACGGCGTAGCGGAAGATGCTCCACCGAGTGAGTAACTCATCATCTTTGCGGCGGGGCGGTTTAGTCATAATATCTGTATCAGGTGGATTAAATCCTAATGCTGTTGCTGGTGGACCATCGGTGACCAAGTTGACCCATAAAAGTTGCACCGGAATTAAGCCTTCAGGCAAGCCAAGGGCGGCTGTTAAGAAGATGGAAACAACCTCACCAACGTTACTGGAAATCATATAGCGGATGAACGCTTTCATATTATCATAAATCGATCGGCCTTCGGAAACCGCAGAAACAATAGTAGAAAAGTTGTCGTCCACTAAGACCATATCCGAAGCTTCTTTCGCGACTTCAGTACCCGCAATACCCATGGAAACACCAATATCCGCAAGCTTCAATGCAGGCGCATCATTCACACCGTCTCCAGTCATGGCAACAATGTGCCCATCGTCTCGCAATAAACGCACGATGTCTTGTTTATGTTTCGGTTCAGCGCGCGAAAACACGACACCGTTGAATTGGCCTTTTAGACACTTACTCTGTTGCTGCTTCGTCATTTGCGTAAACTCACGCCCGGTGAACGAGAACTCGGCCGCTTCGCGCATCGAATCAAAAACACCAATCTCCGCGCAAATTGCCTCGGCAGTCAACTTGTTGTCGCCCGTAATGACAATAACCCGAATGCCAGCTTTTTTGCAATCAGAAATAGCATCTTTTACTTCAGGTCTTGGAGGATCGCGCAAGCCGACGAGGCCAACGAATGTCATTTCCGATTCTATCGCTTGGTATTGCGAAGGATCTTTCAAAATCTTGTACCCTGGGTGAGAATGACTGCCGTCGTAACTCGACAGAATGCCAAGTTCCGGTCCAGATTTAATCGCCAACGCCAAGCATCGTAACGCTATGCTCGCCATACTTTGCTGACGTTTCAATATATCGTCGCGCATGCTTTTCGTCAATGGAATTTCCATACCGTCCGGGGTCAAAATATGAGTGCATCTCTCTAAAATAAACTCCGGCGCGCCTTTCGCGAGGAGATAGTTTTCGGTGCCGCTACTATTACCACCATTCTTTCTATTCGCGGTACCCTTTTTATCGGTCTTCGTCTTCTCTTTACAAATCACCGACATTGACTTGCGATTTCTG
This sequence comes from Bathycoccus sp. TOSAG39-1, assembly GCA_900128745.1. NCBI lineage: Eukaryota > Viridiplantae > Chlorophyta > Mamiellophyceae > Mamiellales > Bathycoccaceae > Bathycoccus > Bathycoccus sp. TOSAG39-1. Next base: position 5,716 of record LT667636.1, read on the forward strand.
TCAAATTCCAACGTGGACAAGACGTCGACGCCACTCAAGATTTCGTCACACACCGCCTGTGAGCCATCTTTTAAATTTTTGTTTCTGCGGTTCATCGCCTTTCGATGTTTGGCATCGTCTTCACATCCTATTTTCTCTGCTAAAACTTTCAGCGCGCCTTCGGTAGGCTCGCCGATACATCTATACCCGGACCCTTCTACAAACTCAATTTGAGAGGAGTTGCACACAGCGCAGATTTGCGAAGCGACGACAAACGTCGCGTCTTGCTTCAAATCTGGTAAATTCTCAACACCGCCTTGCGTCGGATCATACGACGTCCCGACGACATTATACGCCCGCGTTTTCGTCCCCCTCCTGTCTACAGTAACAAATTTGACTGCACTCATTTGGTTCGTCGTCAATGTGCCCGTTTTATCGGAACAAATGACCGAGGTGCACCCCAAAGTCTCCACCGAAGGTAGCTTTCTCACGATGGCATTTTGTTTCGCCATCTTCCTTGTCCCGAGCGCTAAGCACGTGGTGATGACCGCCGGCAAGCCTTCTGGAATCGCCGCTACTGCCAACGCAACCGCAATCTTGAAATAATACGTGCATTTAGCAAAGTTAAAGACGAAACTCCCGCTTTCGAACAAAATGAAGTGATGATAGTTAATCAACCACACCAACAAACAAACCATGGCGATTAGTTTACTCAAAACCTCCCCGAATGCGTCTAACTTTTGTTTCAAGGGCGTATCCTCTTCCTCCATACTCGCCTCTTCGATTTGCGTTTGAATCTTTCCCATTTCCGTATCCATCCCAATCGCGCACACCATCCCTTTACATTGGCCGTTACTCACCGCCGTCCCACTAAACAATATGTTTGTTTTACCTTGCAACTCAATCTCAATCGGACACAACTCATCTTCAGCTTGTTTATCCACCGCCACGGATTCACCGGTCAAACTCGCTTGCTCACACCTCAACGTAGCGGTCTTCAACTCGACCACTCTTAAATCCGCCGGGACACGATCTCCGCCGCGCAACGCAACAATATCCCCAATCACCAACTCACTCGCCGGCACGGTCACCACCTCTCCGTTATTCCTTATCACCCTCGCATCCGGCGATTGCATCTCTTTCAACGCCTCCAACGCGTTCTCGGCATTTGTTTCTTGCCACACCCCGACGATAGCGTTCAAAACCAAAATTAACAGAATAACTAAAGGTTCGATGAACGCGGTGATATCTTTCCCACCTCCGGGGTTAGGGCCTTCCTCGAAGAACGCCAACGCGAAAGAAATCATCGCCGAAGCTAACAAAATCTTCACCAAAGCGTCGTCGAATTGCTCTAACACCAATTTTAACAAACTCTTCCCTTTCGCTTTGGTAAGTTCGTTCGGGCCGAATTTCTCTCGTCTTTTTGTAATTTCAACGTCGGACAAACCATTCGCCACGGACGTTTCGTAAAAGCGGCAGTTCTCCTCGATGGTTTTCGACCACGGCGCAAAAGCGCGCACGTCTCGTTCGTCTCTGGAAACGAAAGACCCGCTTCCTTTCGACGAAGACGTTCGGCGTCGTTTTGTTGGCGGCATCGCGTTCGACGGCGGCGCACGATCCGATTGCTTTTCTTTATCTCTGCCTAATTCTTCTTCCTTCTGCTCGCCTCAAAAAGACGCCGCGACAACAGGTGGGACCGCGCGCGAAGATTAAGATTGACCGCGCGTCTCTCCCTCTTCTTTTTCTTCTGTTCCCTTTTCGCGTCGAGAGACAATCGACGAAGAGAGACGATCGATGCGAAACGCGCCAGAGGAGGAAAACGCACGCACACACACACACACGTCACAACGCAAAATTCTCTCTTTTGAAGACGAGAATTTCTTTTCTTTTTTTTCTTTTTTCCCACCCTTTTTTTTTACTCCTTCTTCTTTCATTTTTTTTGTCCCTTGGATTTTACGAGGAGGAAAAGAAAAAGGAGATAAAAAAATACACGAGGGAAAGAAAAATCGAAAAAATTTTCTCTCTCTTCTCCACACCATCATCATCGACCACCATCTCATCGCGGACAATGCTCTTCTTTTCGAAAGGGTGGGTGCTTCTTTTGGCGGCGGTTTGCGCGATGACGAGGACGGAGAACGCGAGCGGGATATTAATTCGAATTGAACAAGAGTCGCTCATGTACCTGATGAAACGTTTGAACACCACGTGGTATTCGACCTCAAAACGAGCGCCGTTCGAGCGCGCGTGCGAATGGCCGGAGATTGGATGCGAGTGCAACGAAGAGAACGCGTGCAGGATTTCGTTCGTGTCGTTTTACGGTTTGGATTTAGTCGGAGAGCTACCTCGCGCTGGTTTGCCGCATAAATTGGAGAGGGTGAAAATTTTCGATGTCGGGAACAATCGATTGAAAGGTATCGTGTCGAACGCATTCGTGAGGAGCTTTCCTAATTTGCAAACGTTAAAGTTAGGCGTGAATAATCTTGAAGGGATTATTCCGTACGAGTTGGGAAATTTGAAGTGGTTGGAGGAGATTGATTTAGACGGCGGGTTTACGCAAAAGCAGATTTATTACGACGTCGGTTTCCCGGAAGAGAAGAAGAATAAGTATGGCGTCCCCGGGTCGCATTTTGGGAACCAGTTTATCGGACAAATTCCTGAGTCGTTTCGATTTTTACGTCGTTTGAAAGTATTGAATATACACAGAAATATGTTGATGGGGCCGATTTCGTATAACGCGTTGGCGTATTTGCAGTCGTTGGAGTATTTAGATTTGAGTGGAAATGCAGATATATCAGGCACAGTTCCGGCTGCGGCGATAGGTAGGTTACAGAATATTAAGGAGTTATTTCTGGACGATTGTGCGTTTAGTGGTTCGATTCCGTTAGGTATGAGAAACGCAGAAAAGTTAGAAGTTGTCGTTTTGGAAGGTAACAAGCTGTCCGGTCGCATCAATCCGTTGGCATTTCCGATAAACTTGACCACTTTGGATCTTCACGATAACTTTTTCAGTGGTCCTATTCCGGAAACTCTAGCAGTGTTTAATCGGTTAGAGGTGCTTCTGTTACACGGCAATATGCTGACAGGTCCAGTGCCGGAAAGTTTGAGACGTTTACCGGTTTTAAAAACAGTTTCATTGGCATATAATAAGGGGCTCTGTGGACCGATTCCATCGTTCTTACCAAACGCACCAAAAGAAGCCATACAGGAAGAGTGCGATAAGCCGACAGAGCCGTGCAAGCTGTATCCAGCTCGAATAGAGACAAATATTGGTAAGCCTTGCGAATGTTCAACTCGAGGCCAAAGTTGTTTCTCCTCCACATCGCGAGCAGAAAAGTGTTGTGAGCCAGGCTTCAGTTGCGAACTGGTTTCTAGATTTGGCGAGAAGTCATGCGTGCCATGTATGAACGAAAACGAACGGTGCGATGGCATAAACTACGGCCTACCAAGTTGTTGTAGCGCCGGTCTAGTTTGTGTCGACGGCGTGTGTAAAGGATGCTCAGATATGTATGAGCAATGTGGAGGCGAATATTGGACCGGCGCCGAATGCTGCAAACGCGGTAATACTTGCGAATACGTCGATCGATATTACTCGCAGTGTCAACCATCACCCTCTTTTACCGGCGATAGTACGTCACTGCAAACACCAATATCGTTCAATCAACAACAATTGTATCAAGATCCAGCATCATCGATAGGAACATCTACGTCCACCGCGTGTCAAGCAAGATGGCAACAATGTGGCGGCCTCTTATGGACCGGTGCAAGCCGCTGTTGCGATTCGAACGACTTTTGTTTCCAACAAGACGAATACTATCACCAATGCCGACCTAACATACCACCATGCACTCCAAACTATGGCCAATGTGGCGGTCGTTTGTGACAACAAAACGCTGGAAATTCTCCCGACAACTGCTGCGACCCGAGTTATTATTGCTTTACTCAAGACGAGTACTATTCGCAGTGTCGTCCGAAATACGAGCGCAACGGATCATCATGCGCAAAATCGTGGGGACAGTGCGGTGGAGTCGGATGGAACGGCCCTCGGTGTTGCGCCAGTTCTGACGACTATTGCTTCATTCAAGACGCGTATTACGCTCAGTGTCGTCCGAAGACGTTTACATAATTTGAGAGAGAGAGAAAGAAAGAGAGAGAGAGAGAGAGAGAGAGAGGACATTTTCATATTCGAAAAAAACGCATAAAAACGCTCGTCGTCAAAAAATAACGCACAAAAATATTACTTTTTGTATCGTTTTCTTCTGACCGCGCGCGCGATACTTTACGCGCGCAACCTAAAAAACTCAGCGACATGTGCAGACGTCTCTCTGCAATTCTCGCGTTCGTCGCGCTCATCGCGAGTTCATATTTCGCGTCGACGACCGATGCCATCGCGACTCAAGAAGTCGACATCGTTTATTCGAACGACGACGAGTACAATCGAGATCCCACGCGATTATTTTTACCGGACGTTGCCATTCCGAATGGAACGGAATCGTCCGGCAAAGGAGTGGGTCTCGTCGTCTTATTGCACGGCAGATGTATGGATGGCAACTCCATCCACCAGTTGATCGATTTGAAAAAATACGTCGACACGAGTGAGTTCATCTTGGCTGTCCCGGAAGGCCACAGGCAAAACTTTTGGTGTTCGACATGTTCGAGATCGGATGGGATTTTGAACACGCGCTACGGATGTAGAACATGGGCTGCTACCGAAGCCTGCTGCGCAAACGCCGGTCCTTTGCGAACTACGGTAGTGCAAGAAGCGTGGGAACCGTACGATGACGTCACGCACATTTATCAGTTGATCGCTGCCGTGAAAAGTCAATACGGGATTGACCCGACGAGAGTGTTTGTCGTTGGATTTGAAAACGGTGGCTTTATGGCGCATAGAATGGCGTGTGAACATCCTGAGATTCTTTCCGGGATTATCTCAATTAGCGGTTCGAGCTTTTTGAATGTAAGCGAATGTGATGCTTTGAACACATCGTCGGATTCAGTGGCAGCGAATGGTTTCGTAAACGTGTTGCAAATTTCCGGAAGTTTGGATCGAGTGCCGTCCGTGAATGGTGGGAATTTTGAAGGCGTGCAGATTCCATCGATTAAAACGGTTGCAGAACGATGGGCAGTAAGAAATGGCTGCGATACTGAAGAATCTGTGATCGTTGACGGAGCATTGAACCTGCGCACAAAGTTATTCGCAGGTACACCGGATACGTCCTCAGAAACGTGGACAAACGGCACTTGCCAAGAAGGAACTGTGGTTGAGAATTGGGTAATCAACTTGATGAATACCGATAATGCGGTTGCAAACTCATTTACGGATGATTTTGCAACGGCGCTCGTCAACTGGATGTCGAATCATACGAAACCGAGTGCTACTGAAGATAGCAGCGATGAGAATAACGTTGCCGTCCAATCCGGCCCGCCTTCTTCCGACAGCGACAATGATGCATCCTTTGGGGATGTCGCTATTATCGATACATCGACTGCGTTAGATGGACGTAGTTTCGAAGCGTGCCCCTCAGATTTTCTTCAATGCGAGGATGGATCGTTTACATCGAGAGAGTTACCGTCTTGCTCATTCTTCTGTAATGGGGAAATTGTTAATACGGACGGCGTTTTCTGTGTGAGCAGTGACTGTTGCGGTGCGAGTAAAACAATTTGCGCGGAAACGTCCGCGTGTAAAGACGTCGTTTGCGAGGAGGACGAAAAAGAAGAGTCTTCCCCGTCGGCATCCTTCTCAACCTTCTTCGCGCTCGTCGTAGTTGCGCTTGGGTTATTGATTTAAGTACAGGAAAGAACACGCACACGCGCTTACTTTATGTATATATGAATGGAAACTGTTATTACAAATTCATAACTGATAATATTTGAATGTCATTTTCGCCAGTTTCGCGCTTTCAACTCTTTGCTTTCTTCTTCTTCTTCTTCTTCTTCTTCTTCAATTATAGTTTACACCTCCTCTTCATTACATAGTAGTACAGTACTCACAATTGTCATTCTACTATTCAATACTTATGATTCATTGCACTCGCCATGGCTTTGGCGGCATTTTTGGTCGCTTTTCCTTTCACTTTCGGTTTGCTACCTTTCAAGTTCAACTTTGGCGCGTGCGTCGACGTGTTGATTGCCTCGGCTTCATCCATGTCCATGTCCGCTAACGCCTCGTTATCCTCGGTCGTATTTGTTGACTTGGATCCATCATTAGTGGTATTCGGACCATCATCTAACAACGCCGCACCGGATAACATCATCAACATCGAAGCATCTTCCGCCGGCATGCCGCCTTTATTTTTCTTCTTGGTCTCTTTTTGCGTCGTCGGCGTCGAATTCGGAAACTCAGAAGCGACGCCGAGTCCCCCTGCCGCAATCTGTTGCTTCTTCGAGTTACCACCTTTTTTTGCGTTACCAGGCGCGTTACCTGCCGTGTGCCCGTGCGTTTCGATGATGTTGCCGTTCTCGTCTCTGACTGGCAAAGGTGGAAGTTGCGCTCTCACATGCTCTGGGATGACGACGTCTTTCGCAAAGTTCGTCACGGCGGCGTCACCTCGAATAGCGCGTGCAGCGGCATCGTATGCCAACGCCGCATCCTCGGCAGAATCGAACGTTCCGAGCCACAATCGAGATCCTCGCGTTGGATCTCTGATTTCAGCCGCGAACTTACCCCATGGTCTTTGTCGAACTCCTCTATAGATGGACTTTTGCCCCTTACCCGAAGCCGCCTTCCCTCCCGCCGCTGTTTCTTTAGCGGTATCGTTAGAACCATCCGCATTTACGTTTGGTTTAGAACGCGCTGCTGCTGCGTTTGCTAAACCTTCTACAAATGCCGCGTTGTTGCTCAAACTATTCCGCTTCAAAACGGACGAATCGTTCTTTGTCGGTTTCTGCACGCCGCCGCCTCTCACCGGCGGCGAACCGCTCGGCGACGCAGACAACGAAGAGTTTCTTCCTTCAAACGCGTGTCGTCCAGATAACGAGTTCCGTCTGCCTACGGATGGCTGTTGCTGTTGCTGTTGCTGTTGATTATCGTGGTTACTAGTGGTATTCGCACCTGGTCGTCCATAATTAAACGATGCTCTCGGCGAAAACGTGGAAAACGTGGAAAAGCCGCTATTCGGCGACGATCCAAGCGTAACTTGCGGCGTCACCGCCGAGTTCCCCACCGAACTAGATAACCCTTTCGTCCATGCCGGCATCTGTGGCGTTTGCAAACTAAATCCAGACGAATTGCCCATCGGCGGTGCGCCGATAGTTCCAGAATCTTCACTATTGCTTTTCCTAAAACTCGCCTGTGCCGTCACCTGGTTATGAAGACTCTGTTGATGTTGATGTTGCAACAACGCTAACGTTTCTTTTTGATGATTAGCCACCGCGTTATTCATAGCCGCCACGTTATTCATAAAGTTTGCCGCCGCCTGCGCCGCCGCTTGTGCGGCGTTTTGTTGGACGCCCGTCGAAGTGCCTCCAATCGTCGCTCGGCTCGGCATAGGCGTCGCCGTCGGACTCGACCCGTAAAACGTCGGCGACGTCCCTAATATTTGTTGCTGTTGATCTTTGTTCGTCGCGATGTGTTCCTTCCTCGACGTTTTCTGTTGTTCATTCTTCGTTTGATTCGTCGCGGTGGGAAAAAATCCCCCCGTTTTCCCAGCCGGCGCCGAGTGCGCCCCGTAAAAGCCACTCGCAAACGCCGCGACCGTCGCTGGATCTATCCCTCCGCTCGATACGGCGCCCCCGAACATGTTCGGGAACCCCATCGTCGGTGCGCTTGGATTAAACATGGGAAATCCCATCGTCGGTATCGCCGCCGCATTTGCTCCGTTTGGCGGCACGCCCGCGCCGCCAAACGTCGTCGTTCCCGCAGGTGTCGTCGTCGTGGTCGTCGTCGTCGTCAAAGCCGCTTGCGGTGGCCGTCGTCCCGAGCGATCGCCGCCGGTCGATGCCACCGTTTTCCCCCCGGCGGCGGATTTGTTCGCCACCATCGTCGTTCTCGATGAAACAAAAGCGGAGGAACGCGAGTGAGGCGTCCGGGGCTTCCTTTTACTGGCTCACGCGTTTCTCTCCTTCCCTTCTCTTCCGTGTCGCGCGCGTTCTCCTTTAATCTCTTTCGACTTTTGCGACAATGGATTTTAAAGATAGCGAAAGGATATGGCGGGTGAACAGTTAGACATTTTTTTTTTCGTTGCTTTTTGAAACGACGACGACCCCGGTCTTTGTTGTTTCAAACAAAAAAATACAAAAAAAGCGAGAAAAGAGCCTGGTCTTCTTCTTCTTCTCTGTCGAGGGTGGTTCGATTTTGAACGACAAAGCGAAAAGTGATGATGTGACAGACACGTCTCTTCCCCCAACACAATACATGAAGAGAGAGAAAAAAAGAAATGAGTTTAGGGTTTTGGAAAAGGAAATAAAACCCTCTTGTGTCTATCTTTTCTCTCTTTTCGTATATGTTTGGGAGTGCTGTACACACACCGCCACAAAACACCACCATCATCATCATGTTGACGACGACGACGACGACGACTTTGAGCGCCCAAAAAACAACGATACTATTACCGACGGCGGCGGCGGCGGCGACGACGACGACGAGGTACCAGAGTGGCAAAACGGCGTCCTCTTCGGGAAAAAAATACACCACCACCAGCAGCAGCACCAAGAGCAGCAGCACCTTTGCGTTTTGGAAGAATGTTGGCAACGCCCAAAACTGCGCGATGATGAGACGAAGATTATCCTCGACTTTGGTGTCATCATCGTCGTCATCGTTGCGCGGGGTGTCTTCTTCCTCTCTTCGAAGAACGGAAGCGATGATGGACGCGTCCGACGCGGCGAGCTCCGGCGATTTCGAAGCCGCGCTCGACCCGGTGTATAAGAACATCTTCTACGACGTGCCGGTGTCGAACAACGGCGCGCGAAATAGGCTAATCATTTACTGGAAAAATATAGAAGATGAGTTTGAGTTTAAGAACCCGAGCACGGTGGGGGGGTTGAAATCGCCGGAGTTTCTCGAGATGCATCCACAAGGGAAAATGCCGCTGCTGGTCACGAAAGATGGTCAAGCGATACCGGAGTCTGAGGTCATCAGTCAATACTTATGCGACGCCTTTGTGAATGAAGGGCCGAGTTTGAGGCCTGAAACTTTGGAGGCGAAGACGGCGAGTAATTTGGCGACGAGGTGGCACGACGTATATTTGACACCGATTCAAGGGTGCATGTATCGAGGACCGATGGCGCCAGAAGTTAGGGCGGAACAAATTGGCGAAATCGATCGATTGTTGAACGTTTTGGAGAAAACTGTGAGTGGGTTTGAACCTGGGCCATATTTGTGTGGCGACGAGCCGTGCACCGCGGACGCGGCGTTGTTTCCGACGTTTGTGTTTATGACGCACTTATTGCCGAAATATTTCGGATGGGAAAACGTTTTTGACGGAAGACCGAGCTTGGAAAGGTGGTATAAACACATGTGCACGAAAGATGAGTGCGCTAAGAAGGTTAAGATGGAAGTTATGGGTGGTTTGATGGCATGGGATGAAAGCGATAGGTACGAGAAGAACGGGTTGGTCGCAGCAGTCGCGAACGATTCGTTTCAGTGGAGTTATTAATTACTACTTCGATTTTGTTGCTTTTTTAAAATCTACACGCGTACGTACACGCTCAATACCATTATATTATTGTTACACGGTTTTAATCTACTAAATCTATGCCGCTTCGCTTTTGCGACGACGACGATGAAAACGGATTCATGCTTCCTCCAGTCAATGCGCGTTCCAACGTCCGTTCGCCGAGGAAGCAAAACAAAGTGGCAATCACCACGGCACACGCCGTTGCAATTGGCTCGAAATACCACCCTTTATTACTCTCGAGTGTAACACCAAGTTTTGTCGACCAATTCGATTCGGTCCAGATTTCGTACCCGTTGGCGTTTCCGTCTCGAACTTGCCACGTAAACGCATCGCGGTCAAACTTAAGTTGCGAAGGTAAAGCGAGGCGATAGGTCGTGGTTGCCGTACCGTTAGCCACGCGTGAGAGGTGTTCGTAGACAAATCTCTGAATCGGCGATTTCGCTTCGGAGGTTTGGATGTCTTCTGGGATGTATTCAACGACGCCGACGTACGACGATCCGATGTTGTTCGTTTCGTTAATTTCGTCTTCTTCCGATAAACCGTCCGATCCGAACACGTCGTACTTTTGAGAAAACGAACACTTTCGCAGGCCAACTTTCGGATCGACAAAACATTCCGCCAACTCCGCGGCCGTCGCAATCGTGTGCTGCACGAAATCGCTATCGACCAATTTGTTTAAAACGTCCGTTTTTAACGTGAACTGTTCTTTGTCTTTCATGCTCATCCGAAGCGCCGCGCCGGCGATCAGTCTAGCAACTTCTGCGATTCGTTTCGCGTCAATTTTATCCAAACCAGAATCAAACATCGTTCCATAGAAAGGATCGTCCGATTCAAACGTGTTATAATCAGTTAAAGTCAATCGACTTCCGCTGACATTGGTGAATGAGTTCAAAGAGGAGCCTTTCGGCACGTCAACGCCTCGAGAGACTTCTTTCACCGACAGAGAATCTTCACCGAGCGTTTCTCGGTTCGCCTCGCTTTGGGCTTTTAAGAGATTCTCGAACCTATCATCAGTTTGGTTGTACTGTTCGTGAACGTATAACGTATTTTTTGAAGACGAAGACGAAGAAGCAAAGCCAACTGGTCCGATTTCAACTACCGTATCCACCAACCCGGGAAACTCCTCCATCATCCTCTTCGACCCGACTAAATCGTACTCCTCCCCCGCAAACGCGGCAAACACGATAGGTTTCTCCAAGTTTGGTCCATTCACGACTAAATCGTTCACCACTTCCGCGGCGACTAAGAAGGAAATCAAACTCGAATACACCGCGTTCGCGCCTCGCGCTTCGTCGCGAAACATGGATGCCGTTTTATCCAACCTCGCGGTCACGAATATCGACGGCGCACTTTCATTATACAAGTACCTCGAAAACCCATCTAAAAATGCCGTCGCGATAGAATATCCTCCAATGGGTAAACAACTCCCTTCCTTCAAACACGTGATGCTATTCGCATGTTCGAGATCCTCTTTAGTCTTCCCGGCAGCGTCCATCGCCGCGTTCATAGAGGCGTATAAAAGTTCATCTTTACCCACGATTGTTTTTGACGAAGACATTTTCTTCTCTCTCTTCACGTTCTCTTCCGCCGCCCACACAACTTTCTTTGTCGCATTCACCCCTAAAAACGCCACCGGTGTTTCACCTATTTTCACTCTTCTGGGGTCTTCTTTCGCGTCGGATTCCGGAACGCCGCGGTAGTACCCAGATTCTGCGGCTTCCTTTTCAGCCGCTACAACAGCCCGAGAATCCTCGATAAACGCTAAAGGATGTTCGACGAGAACTCCACTCGCTTTCAATTCGCCGCTTTTCACCTTTTCGAGCGTCGGTTCTTGCAACAGGAGAGGTGAGAAAAGAAGATGGT
>LT667637.1:0-16794 GCA_900128745.1 Bathycoccus sp. TOSAG39-1
TCAAAGAAGGCGTCGACCAAAAAGTGGTGTCCGCGATGCCGCCGCGAAAAGCAACTGGGACGACGACAAAGTGGAGAAGAAGAAGAAGAAGAAGAAGAAGGGACCACCCCGGGGGTGGAGGCACTGGTGAAGGAATTGCGCGCGCTGGAGAAACGCGTGGAGGAGCAGACGCGAGGGAGCTTTTTGAACGCGAAAGTGAGAGAGATTCTTTGCGACGTGGAAGAAGAGAGAGAGGAGAATACTACGACCAAGACGACGACGACGAAAGAAGAAGAAGAAGAAGACGCGGAGATGATGATGGAGTCGTCGCCGACCGCGTCGACCAGAGAGAGCTTTGAGACGACGACGACGACGACGAGTCGTCGAAGGAAAAAGGAAGAGGAACAACGGAAGCAGGAAAAGAAAGAACGCGACGAGGACGGCGCGAACGCGAACGACGAACCTTCTGTTCGCCGCGCGGCGGAAAGAAGTGCGGCGGCGACGACGACGAGCGGAAACGGGTCAGAGCCGATGTCGTGGACGCACACGAATGCGAACGAGGAAGAAGAGGGAGAGGAAATAACGTCGCCTGATGATGGATTTACGAAAGTGACCCGTAAAGCAGAGCGGAAGGAAGAAATGAGACGAAGAAGATTGGAGGAAGATGTAGAAGCGGAGAGACGACGCGAGCAAACGAAACGGGAACGAGAGGAGAAGAAGGCGAGAGAGGAAGCGGAGAGAATGCAAAACAGAGTCGAGGATTTTAAAAGAGAAAAGGAACGAACAGAAAAACAAGACGCTGATATTGCAATGTGGCGTGATTTGGCTACGAAACGTTTAGCAGAGGCAGGCGTATATAAGCTCGCGGAGGAAGGTGATTTATACGCGGTTCTTACGTTAACGATGGAGGACATGGCATCTCAGATAGTCAACGCACTCAAATCCATCGAAGAGTATTACAAGAAAGCGCTGAAAAGGTTCCATCCAGATACATCTCGTACGATAGAACAAAAAGTTTTCAACGAGGAAACATTCAAAATCTTGCGCATGTCACGCGATAAATGGGTGGAAAAAGGGAAACCGCTCAGTGAAAAGCAACCACAAAGAGGCCCGCAAACGCCACGGGAGGCAAAATTTTCCAAACGAGACGCTCAATCGACCGGAAAAAAGTGGTCGCGTGCGACCGGTTCGAGCGGCACGCGCCGTGGATCGCCACCGACGAATGGCTCCAACGCCTCTTCGCAAACGAACGGTGGTTTTCGCGACCCGTTCTCAAACGCGCAACGGCACGGCTTTACGAACGCGGCGAAGAAACCGTTCAGCACTGAACAAAGGAAAAGTAACGAAAATCAGCCATCGTCGCCGTCGACGCGATTGTAACAACACAGAAAGAATAGGGAGGAGAGAGAATAGGAGAATCTCAAAACGTCATTAGAAAGAAGAATGCGCGCGCACCATAGCTCTGTAGATATTACTAAATTTTTTGTGGGTAGGACACGAAAGTAAAAATAGACATCACGCGTCGTCACAAAAGAAGAGCGCTACTCAACTTCGGAGTACATGTTCGCCATCCGCATCGCGTATCGTCTTCATCCTCTCCAAGTATCATCGAAACGAGTCTCGTCGCTCTCGAACGACGAGAGCACGCGGCGAAGAGTTCAATCTCATTCCCCGCGCGATCAAAACCTTCGTCGTCGTAATAATAATAAACGTCTTCGTTCTAAAGGCACTTCTTCTAAAGGCATGGCAACGAATTCCGCGAAAACCATCTTCTTAACTCCCGACGCGTCGAGCGCGTTGATTTCCCCAGAAGACGTGCGCCAGAATCTCTCCTCGTTCAAAATCCTCGACGCGAGTTGGTACATGCCGTTTGTCCAACGGTCGCCGAAATGTGAGTTTCAAGTTTCCAGGATAAAACATTCGCAGTTTTTCGACGTGGACAAAGTCTCGGACGTGAACGAGAAAAGTTTACCGCACATGTTACCGAACGAGAAAGCGTTCGCGATGGCGTGCGACGCGTTAGATATCGATAACGACTCTGATGTTGTGATATACGATCGAGCGGATAATGGCATTTTTAGTGCGGCGAGATTGTGGTGGATGTTTAAAGTGTTTGGCCACGGCGGTTCGGTCAGAGTGTTAAACGGCGGGTTCAAGGCATACGAGAAATTGTATTCGGAGGATGCGAACGGAATGGATACAAATGAAGTGACGACGGACGTGGTAGAGAAGAGCGAGAGAGCGTGCGTAGAAGCGTACGAAAAAGGAGATTCTGTGACGACCAAGTACAAAGCGAAATTAGATACTAGTCGATTAGCCACAGCAGAGAGCGTAAAAAAAGACGTGTGCGAAACGAACGCGAAGCAGTGCGTAGACGCGAGGCCGAAAGGACGATTTGAAGGGACAACGCCCGAACCGAGAGCCGGTTTGGCGTGTGGGTGTATTCCGAATTCGAAAAATGTCCCATTCCCGGAAGTTTTAGACGCGGAGACTGGAAAGTTTAAAGACGCGGAGCGGTTGAAACAAGTTTTCCAAGAGGCTGGGATGGAGTTGGACAATCAGTCGAAGAAAATCGTAGCGACATGCGGCACCGGAGTGACCGCGTGTATATTAACGTTAGGAATGCACGAAGTTGGAAGAGACGACGTGGAAGTGTATGATGGATCCTGGTGCGAATGGGGAAGTCGCTCGGACGTGCCTGTAAAAACAGCAGCGTCTACCTAGAAAGAACTCGAGAAGAAACAGAACACTGTTGTACAATGTTGAGAACGAATGTTCAATAAGATTGTCTAACTACAACGTCAATAGTAACTTAAAGTCTTCGATCGTTTTCTCCAACGCGGCAATTTCTTGTTTTTGCAACTCAAACTTTTCGCTATTTTGCGCGCGGATATTTTCAGGCACTCTCTCTTCATACGTGTCTTCGCTCATAGTTTTCTCTAACTTTGCGTTCAGTTCCGATACTAATTTCAATTTCTTCTCGAACGATTTCGTCTCTTTCTCTGCATCGACGTGGCCCTTTAACTCGAGGTAGACGGTTAACTGATCGTTGATAACGGCTGCTCCGCACCCAACCGGCGCGTCCACGTTTGCATCGATGACAATATCACCAACGGAAGCTAACGTTTGGATGCCGCTAAAATTTTCTCGAATGGCATCGACGACGTTTTGGTCCGAACATTTTGCGTACGCGTTCGGTTTGGCTCTCGCCGGAACGTTGTAGTTGGATTTCATTGAGCGCAAAGATTTGACGAATTCGATCGCATCTCGCATGGATTTTTCCACTTTCTCGTTCGCCCATTTCTCTTGCGATTTCGGGTACACGGCAATCATAATCGACGGCGGCGTTTCTGCGCTTTGTTTTCTTGGCAACCGCTGCCACAATTCTTCCGTGACAAACGGCATGAACGGATGCAACATCTTCAATCCAGCGTCTAATGTAACCCACAAGGCGTCTCTCGTTTTCTTTTTCGCCACTTCGTCGTCGCCATCCATCGTTGGCTTGATGATTTCGATGAACACGTCGCAGAGGTCATTTTTCCAAAACTGATAAATAGCATCGGTGGCGTAGTTGAAGTTGTACGATTCCATCGATTCGTCGACGACAGATAACGTGTTGTTCAAGCGCGAAATGATCCATCGCGCGGCAATCGGACTGGATGCGTCGGAAATATCCAACTCGTTGTACTCGTTATCGACGGGTTCGTATGCGTCGCCCAAATTCGCCATGGCAAATTTGATCGCGTTCCATAGTTTGTTACACCAGTGTCTATACGCGTGCACACGCAAAACGTCCAGGTTAACGTCATTACCTTGTCCAGTGTAGGACATCAGAGCGAATCGAAGCGCGTCGGTTCCGCATTCTGGGATACCTTGCGGGTAATCTTGTTTCTGCCCCGCCGTCGCTTTCTTCAACTCTTTCTCTTCTAAGTTACCACTCGCCAAGGTTTCGTGGAGCGCTTCCAGCGAGATACCTTCGATAACGTTGATTGGATCGATGACGTTCCCTAACGATTTGGACATTTTGCGTCCGTGCGCGTCTCTCACCATGGCGTGTAAGAAAACCTGCTTAAACGGTACTTTACCGGTTAACTTCATGCCCATCATGACCATTCTCGCCACCCAGAAGAACAAAATGTCGTGACCAGTTTCGAGTAACGACGTCGGGTAGAAATCTCTCAAATCTGGCGTCTCGTCTGGCCATCCAAACACGGAAAACGGGAACAATCCGGAAGAAAACCACGTGTCCAAAACGTCCTCGTCTTGCGCCAGAGTGAATTTCCTGCCTGGAAACTTCTTCTCCGCTGACTTTTGCGCCTCGGCTTCGTCTCTTCCGACGACCCATCGGTCGACTTTTTCGCTCGTCCCTCCCGGCAAACCATTGTTCTCTTGATCGTCGTCAAAGTTGACGTAAAATGCCGGAATTCTGTGGCCCCACCACAATTGTCTGGAAATGCACCAATCGCGAATGTTTTCCAACCATCGAAACCACGTCGCCTCTTGCTCTTTCGGGATAATTTCCATTCGTCCGTCTCTGACCGCGTCACACGCTTCTTTTGCCATATCTGCGCAGTTCACCCACCATTGCGGTTTCAACATCGGTTCGATGACATCTTTCGATCTCGAACAGAGACCGAGTCTCATTGGGTTCGGTGCTTTCCCTCTGTACAAACCGAGCTCTTCCAACTTCTTCTCAATCGCAACTCTGCATTCGAAACGTTTCATTCCTTTAAACAAATCGCCACCGACGTCGTTTATGATCCCATCTTCGCTGAAGCAATTGATGAATTGTAAATTGTGTCTTTTGCCAGTTTGAAAATCGTTCGGGTCGTGCGCCGGGGTGATTTTCACACAACCGGTACCAAATTCCATATCGACCAAAACTTCGTCGCAAATGATTGGGATTTCTCGAGCACTATCGAACGGATGGACTAAGGTCTTTCCATGGTATTTCTTGTACCTCTCGTCTTCTGGATGAACGGCAACAGCGACGTCGCCCAACATGGTTTCAATACGCGTTGTCGCGACCACCAATTCGTCGCCGTTCGGATCGTCTTTAATCTTATACGCGAACGACGTAATTACCCCAAACTCAACTTTCTTCAAGTGACCTGGAACCTGTAACATTGTTGGTCCTTCTACGTCGATGTAATCCACCTCGATATCCGAAATCGCCGTCTTCAACTGGCAACTCCAATTGACCAATCGATTGTCTCTGTAAATCAACCCGTCTTCGTGCATCTTCACGAACGCCTCCTTCACGGCCTTCGATAACTTCTCGTCCATCGTAAATGCCTCTCTCGTCCAATCTAAACTCGATCCGAGTCTCCTCAACTGGTTAAAAATCTTCCCGCCGTACTCGCTTTTCCACTCGAAGACTTTCTCGAGAAACTTGTCTCTCCCTAAATCGTGTCTCGTGATTCCATTTTCTCTCATCAACTTTTTCTCGACGACGGTTTGCGTGGCAATTCCAGCGTGATCTGTCCCAGGCACCCACAACGCTTCGTACCCGCTCATTCTTCTCCATCTGACGATGGTATCTTGAATCGAGTTCGTCAACGCGTGCCCGATGTGCAACGCGCCGGTCACGTTCGGCGGCGGAATCACGATGACAAACTTTGGTTTCTCCGACCCATTCGTGGCTTCGAAATAGTTCTTCTCTTCCCACCAATCGTACCACGCGGCTTCGACTGCGACTGGATTATAGCTCGTTGCCATCGGTACGGTCGTCACGTTCTTCTTCTTCCCTTTCTCCGTGTTCAGCGCGTCTTTCAGAGCTACTTCATCCTCCGGCGAAGGGCCTTTCGCTTCTTTCTTTTTTTTCTTCTTCTCCGATGCTTTCTCTGACGATGATGTCGTCGGCTCGTTCGCCTTCGCCGCCAAGGCTGCTTGTTTCGCCGCTTGTTTCGCCGCGAACTTCGCGTCTTTTTCCGCCTTGGCTTTTTTCTTCTTCGCCTCGCGTTCGAGCTGCTCGGGCGTCTTCTTCTCCTTCGCCGTCGTCGTCGTCGTTTGGGCCAGAGAGTCCGCCGTCATGATGATGATGATGATGATGATTTGGTGGCGATGATGTCTCGATGAATCGAATGAATGCCGATGATTTTTGGTTTATCCGACGAGAGAGAAAAAGAGACAAAAAGAAAAAGACCCCACATTTTTTTAAAAAGTCTTCTTTTTTAGGGTTTCTTTGTTTTTAGGGTTTATGGACGCGTGAAAAAAAAAACTCGAGTTTTTTTTCCGTCGTCGTCGTCTCCTTTGTCTTCTCTCTCTCAAAGAGACTTGTATTTATTAAACGCCCCACACCACTTTTTGAGCGAACCAACTATAAAAACTTTTTTTTGTTCTTCTTCTTCTTCTTCTGCGTTGTTTCGATGACGACATCGAGAAGACGACGGTCTTTTTCGGTCGAGACGACGAGAGACCTTTTTTTTTAGTGGTGGTGGTGGTGGTATCGTCGTCGTCGTCGTCGCGAGAAGAAGAAGAAGACTCGAGAACGACTTTTCGTGCCATTCATTAGTAGTTTCCAATTCGAGAGAGAGATGGACGACATCGGACGGAACACCAAAAACAACATCACCAATCGCGCGCCGCCGCGTTTCGTGCGCGTTCGAGAGTTCCTTCGGGCGCGAGGCGAAGAGACGAAATGGCTCGTCGAAAGCCTGAAACGTAAAACGGGCGAGGAGAAGTTCGGGAGCGACGCGCTGGATGCGCGAGCGCGACGACGAGCGACCAGTCCGAGAAATTGGACGTGCTGGCAACGAGAAAAGAGGAAGAGAAAAAGACCGGCGGCCTCGTCTTTGGACGACGACGAGACGAACGAAGGACGGGAGGAGACGACGTGCAGAAAGAAACGACGGAAGGAGACGAGGAAAATGCGGTGGGTGAGAGAGAGCGGACGGTTGGCCACGCACGAGTGGTTGGCGAAGAGGTACGGGAGATGTCGAATTCATTTTTTTACTTTCTCTCTCGAGCGCGCGCGCGAACAAAATATGCCGATGAAGAAGAAATACGCACCCAGCCAATCCGAGATGAACACGATGGCGACACGCGATTTAGTTACCTGACAGTACTCACTGAGGCATGAATGTGTTTGTGTTTATTCCCTCTCTTTAATTTGTCGATGCGCACTTATTATATTTCTCCCAACTCTTTTATTTTTATCCATCGATGACGCGCAGGTTTGTTATGACTTCTGTATCTTCCGCGAATAAAGAGCAGAGCCTCACGGAAAAGGAAAAGAAAGTGGAGAGAGACAACGCATCGAAACTTGCACATGCGTTAGGAATAGATATGACGGTGTTGAACAACAGCATGGCACTTCGTGCGTTGCCGTTACACCGGTTCGGTAAAAATCGAGGGGCGAGATCGATGACGAAAGCGTGGAAGTCGGCGGCGGTGGTACACGACGCGACGTACTTGTTGTATCGGAGGAACGAAGACGATTCGGTTGTACCTAACGAAAACGTACTGCCGAAACACGTTCGACAAACTTTTTGCGACGACGAAATCGCAAGTCTCGCGCGATTAGACGTCGTGGGAAAATTAGCGTTGAAACTCATCAACGAAACTCTTCGCACGTCAATCAAGTTTAGGAAAATTGGAACCATAAAGAAGCAAATTGAAAGATTCAATGGAAACGGAGATGGCATACAATTCACCGCAGTTGTTGCCGCAGATCCACGTAAAGTGTACGCCGACGACGAAGTTACGCCTCCCCCGAAAAAGGACGAAGACGAAAATATACACGTATCTTCGTTGCCTCCGAGCGAAAAGGATATCTCAGACGCGCGCCACGATGCAAAAATCATTCGGGCGAGACTGTTAGCTGGTATTGGTTTGAATGATATCGTAGCGAATGCGAATATTGATATTTCTGCGCTTCAACGAAAGTTTCGCGTGTGCGCGGTTGCGAGGCCAAATAACGATGGCGCATCGTTGTATTTCAACGCCAATTGGGGACCAATTGTATTGAAATCGTTGGTGAATCGCGGCGCGTACGCGGCTGGTGTGTGTGAATGGAGCGATTTGGGTGTTTGGCGAGGAGCAAATGTCGAACACTTGCGTTCGATTTTCAATGGTAAGGAAACGATTAAACCCGATACTCCGAGAACGCGAATTGTCTTGAGGTTCCCGAAGAAAGGTGTCGGAAAAAAAGGCGATGCCGTTTATGACGAAGGTGGGAGCATTAAAATTGGGAACATCGATCGCGTCACGCCAGTTTCTATAGCTATTGCAGTCGCTTCGGCATCAGTTCTCGCATCCGAGTGGTCCGAAATTGCATCGAAAAGAAAGAAAGGAGGCGTCAAAGTTCTCGTCAAATCGGCGACGAAAGGCGACGTGCGCGCGTTTGCATTTTCGGCTACAGAAACGAACGGGGACTTCAGCTGGTGGTAGCGGTAAAAATAGTATGCATTGAAAAAATAGATTTGTAGCGCACACGTTGATGTGTGTTTATGTACCAGTAATAATTCTATGCTTTGCTATTACGTTTCGGCGCCGCCGGAAACTTCTTTTAGCTTGGCTTCGCACTGTGCCTTATCCATCCCCGGGAACTCGAACTGCCACTCTACGGTTTTCTCTATCCATTGTTTCAACAACGGTCCAGGTTTTTCCATGCCTACCGCTTTCATCACCTCTTTACCATCTAAAATGGGTTTTAATTCCCACGGATTACCAACACTATCTTTTTTATCGACGAGTTCCAATTCATCCTTCACTCTAAAAAACGCTTCTTTACACTTTTCGGCGACGCTTTCAGCGACGGCGACTTCGTCGATGTCACCATGCGTTCGTTTCAACGCGTCATCTAAAGCCGCGACGATGAAAACGATATCGTAATCTTTACCAATCGATCGAATTTTCAACCCGGCTTCGGTTCTCGTGAACTTTTTCAAGTTATCGAAAATTACTTCTTTTGTCGCGTCAATATTGGAGTGCGTTCGAACGACACTCTCCGCGTCTTTGTTTCGCAACTTTAACGATTCCATCACGATGACTTCGCTCAAAGGCACTTCTTTCTTCTTCTTCGTCAACGCCTTATTCTTTTTCAAACCTAACAGCCACAAGGCTAAATAAAACCGTTCTTTGCGATCGGTTTCTGCGTTCGTATCCGCGCCTTCTGTTACGCCTTCAAACATTCCCAAGGCCGTAGCGACTCTCATCCCAACCGCGACTGCTTTGACGCCAAACTCCTGCATTTCCATCGAGAATGTTTCTTCGCAATCCATCACAATCCCACCCATCTTCATCTTCGTCACCCATTGCACGGCCAAGTGCGGATTCGGTCCTCTCAACATCCCCGCTACTTCCTTCCCTACTCGTTCTCTGCTCACTTTCCTTCTCAACCCTTCTCTCACTTGTTCGTCTTCCATCGCGACACCAATATCGTCCGCCAATGTAAACGCGTACCTTGCTGCAAACCTCACCGCTCTCAAAACCCTCAATGGATCGTCCACGAACGTCCTCTTCGCTTCCAACGGCGTCCGGCACAACCCGATTTTCAAATCCTCGATTCCTTTCCCGGTAAAATCTTCCACTTTCTTTTCGTTCAAGTTATAATACAACGCGTTTATCGTCAGGTCTCTTCTCATGGCGTCTTCCAATGGCGTTCCAAAACTCATGGTTGGAATTCTCGACTCGTCGGCGTAGGATTCCGAACGCAAATTCACAAAGTCTAACCACACGTCTCGCACTTTCATCGTCGCCGTTTCCAGATGTTTCGATTGTTCCGGGTTCGACTGTATGACGCCGACGCCGCTCACCTCTTCGCCTTTCCGCGTCAAGTAGTCGTTCACTTTCGCCGCAAACTCCGCGCCGACGCACGTATCTAACGCGACGTCGATATCGTTCGATTCGAGACCGAGAAGTTTGTCCCTCACCCACCCTCCGGCAACTCGCAGCGTCGGTGTTTTTGGTCGTCGTCGTCCTTTTTGGTCGTCGTCGTCTTCGTCGTCGTCGTTTTCGGTACGCATTTTTTTGTCCTCCTCCTCCTCCACCACGTCCAGGAGCAGAGAAAACACCTCGTCTTCTTTTCTCGTCAGCGCGATGTCCGCGTTGTCTTTCATCGTCATCCTTCTTTTCCGCAACAACAAAACGTCTTGGTCGTCGATTAAATCGCCGTGATGACTGTTCTTCTTCATTCTGTTCTCGTCGCCGTCGTCGGTCGAGGACGCTTTTGACGCGAACGACGAGACGACGACCGGTGTTGTTCCTTTTCGTCCTCCTCCTCGCAATGCGAGAGTTTCGATTCCAATTCGTTCGGTGCACAAACTTTTGTGTCGATGGTGATGATGATGACGACGCAAAGCGATTCTTTTGTCGCCGCGTGGTGGTGGTCGCAAAGGGAGTCGTCCTCCCTTTGAAGAAACCCCGACGATCGAATGCAGCAGCAGCGACTGGCCGCGATTGAAGCGCATGCACCACACCCGCAACAACACACACCACCTCTTTCAACAAAGGATTTTTGGATTCTCGCCTTTTTCTTTTTTGTGTCAAAAGTCTCTTCTTTTTTTTTCTCCTTTTTTTGTCTCTTTTTTTTATGTGTGTGTGTTGTGTCTGACTCGATTTAGGGTATCGATTCTTCTTTTTGGGGGGGGACCGACCCCCTTCTCTCTTTTGCCTCTTTTTTTTCGTCTCATCCAAGTATGTACTGTTGTTTAAGGTTTCTGCCCCTCAAATTAAAAAAAAAATGGGCACGTGGCAGAACCAAAAGAAAGGTCTGTGCGGTCGTTGAAACGTCACTCGTTGTAAAGACCACAAATACAAGTACAAAAGGGCCATTTTCTGTGCGCGCCAAAGCTCTTTGACAATACGCACTCGAGACAGTCCGTCGAGACAGTCGGCAAAAGCAAAAAGCGGGGAAAAGGAGACAAAAGAGAGAGAGAGAGAGAGAGATCTCGTTGGTCTTTGTCTTGCGCGTTGGAAACTCGAGAGAACGCGGACCGGAAAAAGTCCTTCTCGATTTATCCGCAACATCATCATCATCGTCGTCGTCAACATCCATCGTTGAAGAAAAGGAGAGACGACTTGCGAAACGAAACGCTTTGAGAAGAAGAGAGAGAACACAAAAGGGAGAGGAGAAAAAAAAATGACGCACCCGGTGAACGCGAAAACGATCAACCAGAACGTGCTCGCCGCGGAATACGCGGTGCGAGGCCCGATCGTGATCCGAGCCGGCGAACTCGAGGAGCAGTTGGAAAAAGACCCCTCGTCGGTGCCGTTCGACGACATCGTCTTGTGTAATATTGGGAACCCGCAATCGCTCGGGCAGAAACCAATCACGTTTTTTCGACAGATCATGGCCATTTGCGATTATCCAGACCTGTTGGAATCTCCAGAAGCGAAGAAGATCTTCCCGGAAGATGTCATGGCGAGATCGAGAGACGTGCTAGCGAGCACGGCTGGAGGCACCGGGGCGTACACGGAATCGAAAGGTTTGAAATACGTGAGAAACCAAATCGCGACGTTTTTGGAGAAGAGAGACGGGCACAAAGCCGATCCAGAGATGATCTATACTTTAGACGGAGCTTCTTCTGGAGTGAATTACATGTTAACGTTGCTGATTCGAGGGAAGCAAGACGCGATGTTGGTGCCGATTCCTCAGTATCCTTTGTATTCTGCCGGGTTAGCGCTGTACGGAGGGTCGTTGTGCCCGTATTATTTGAAAGAAGAGAATAACTGGGGATTGGACGTGAAGGAAATCAGAGAAGAAGTCGAAAGATCGAGGAAAGAAGGGATTGAAGTCAGAGCGCTGGTGGTGATTAATCCCGGGAACCCGACTGGGAACTGCTTGTCGTTGGAAAACCAACAAGAGGTTGTGAGATTTTGCGCGGAGGAAAATTTGATTTTGTTATCCGACGAAGTGTATCAAGATAACATTTACGTCGACGGCAAATCGTTCATCAGCATGAAGAAAGTTGTCGCGGACATGGGATACGGCGATAAAGTCGCGTTGGTGTCGTTACAGTCCACCTCGAAAGGCTTCTACGGCGAATGCGGGAAGAGAGGCGGATTTATGGAACTCTACGGCGCCTGGGATCAAGGTGTGTTGGATCAGTTGTTGAAGTTAGCGAGCGTGAACTTGTGCCCGAACGTAAGTGGACAGATTTTGATTGGGCAAGTTTGCACGCCGCCGGTCGAGGGAGACGCGTCGTACGCGTTGTACGAGAAGGAGAAGATGGACATTTTGGCGAGTTTGAAGAGACGTTCGGAAAAGTTGGTTGATGGTTTGAACAAGTTGACCGGCGTGACGTGTAACAATAGCGATGGGGCAATGTACGCGTTTCCGAATTTAATTTTGCCGGAGAAGTTCGTCAAAGATTGCGAGAGTAAAGGTAAGGTGGCCGATGCCGTGTATTGCATGGGAATCTTGGAAGAAACTGGTATTGTCGTCGTGCCGGGGTCTGGATTTGGTCAAGTCGACGGGACGTGGCACTTCCGAACGACGTTTTTACCTGCGGAGGATAAAATCGATGCCGTCGTCGACAGATTGACGAAGTTCCACGAGAATTTCATGAAGAAGTGGATGTAGTTAGAGAGGAGAACGTATATGAGAGAGGGAGACAGAGAAGAAAGAGAAGAGGAGAAAAATATACCTAGGTACATTTGAATAAAACTAATATTTGTATTATCACAAAGCGAAGTCATCAAATCAAATCAAAAACGAAACGTATTCTACATAAGTAGGTACTAAACAAGTTCTGGGCTTAATTGCAAAGGTACTAAAAATACTCTAATTTGTGTATCGAGTCATCTCAGCGGCGCAAACCAACGCGTGTTCAATGCTCGTCCCGTAGTTTGCGTAATACGAAGGTTCTTGCGCGCCTTTGTTCTCCTCGCCTTTTTCTTCTTTCGCCTTACGTTCTTCTTCGCACCTTCGCCTGGAGTTGCTCACGTGATCGATGGCGCTTTGTTGCATAGCTTTCGTTGTTCTTGAAACTTCGTTTAACGAAGCGCAGCACTCCCGGAGATTTTCTAACGCCTCATCCAATTCTTGTCCTCCACCTTTGATGGAATTGATGATGGAAAGCGCAACAGAAGGCTTGGGCGATTCCATCGGATGCGGTGAATGCGAGTTCGCTTGCGGCGGCGAGACCATCGGCGCGGTAGCGATGGCGACTTCTTCTTTCGTGCAATACGCCTCTAAATCGCTCAAAGAGATGTTTAATCCCAAGGTAGATATTCTCATCACGAGCTTTTTCGCGAGCGACATCGCAGAGTCTTCTAAACTTTGAATCTGCGCGGCGAGCATTTGGCAATCTTCTGAATTTATGCCAGACTCTTTTTGAGCCGCATCTCGGGCAATTTTAGCCGCTAGTATACTATCGCGCGTAACTACGGACTCGTTATAAAGCTTGACGAGTTCCGCGTCTTTTCTTCTAGACCCTTGAGCTCCAACTTGTTGTTGCGTTTGGATCGTTTCTTTCGGCGGCGGCGGCGTTGATTCTTTCGTTATTGCTGAATCCGACGGTTTCTTTTCTTCCGTCTCGTTGTCAATGTTTTCGTCTTCTTTACCTACTGACGGCGTCGAGGCGTTTACATCCAACATTTGTTGCATCTTCTTCGGTGTTTTCCCACCAACGACGCTCAAAATAGTCGGGTCGCTCTTATCTCGCGTGTTGTTTGTTTTCAAAGCTTCCAAAATGGCAACTTTCCTCTTTTCATTGGTATATTTCACAAATTGCAAAATGTTTGCCATTTGGGATTCTTGCGTGACGATAGAAGCACCCGGCGTCATTGCTGGAATGTTTGACAACAGTTTATGTTCATAGACTCGAAAATTCGTCCAAGCGCCTTCGCGTTCTCGAACGCGCGCGTTAGCCCTGAAAAATTCGTTGCCCATGTTCTCTTTATTGATATTCACGTCGTCTTCTTTCTTCTTTTGATCCACGTCTTCTTTTTTTATGTCGCCCTCATCGGCGTTCGCAACGAGATCCGTGATTTTTTTTCGCGGAACGAATTTCCCACCGGCGTTTGCGACGCCACAATGCGCTCTGAAGGCGTGTTCTTCGAAAATTTCTGGATCACACAACCTGGCACCACCTGGTGCGTCGATATTGACGGGAACTTTCCCGACAGATAATACGACAACAGTCGCCGGCAAACCTTGATATTTTGCAACAGTTTTATCTCGTTGTTTGTTCGCTTCTTTTTCGAGTTCTTGACAGCTCAAATTCTTCCCAAAAGCGACGTCTGCGTGCCTTTTACAAAACAAACCGTCTTCGTCGCATGCTTTAAACGAGCATCGCCACAGCTTGCCGTCGTTTCGCAAACACCGATTACCTCTCCCAGGAATCCACGGCTCCGTCGGGCACGTTTCATTGATGTTATCCTCCGCAGGAATTGTCGAAGACTCGGGACCGATAGCCGCGTCTGCTAAGAGTTCCGCCATTTCCGCAGACGTTTTAAACCCGTTTGTTGGCGGATTTGGTGGGATCAACGCAACGTCGGCGTCGAGGCCATGACACCGAACGCGTAAAGTCACCGCGATAAGTCTATCCATTTCATTTGGCATTCGCATGGGTTCTGGAAGACGCTTCAACAAAGCATCGTCGTCGATCTCGTCCGCGTCGTAGATTTTTTTCATCAATGAGGTTTCGCGTTTGTATTCAACTTTCGTCGTCGTCGTGGTCGTCGTCGTCGTCGTCGCCCTCTCTGTCGCCTCTTCTTCAACCTTGACTCCCAAAGAGGGCGTGGTGGCCGCCGTTGCGGCAACCGGCGTCAAAGTCTTAGTCTTTTGTTTCTTTCCTGTCGATTTAGGCACTTTCGCTTCCTCTTCCTCTCTCGCTCGTTTCCCAATCGGCGTCGCTTCCATTTCTACGTCTTCTTCTTCCGACAACTCTCCACCTCTTTTCTCGTACCACCTTTCTGGCAACGTCGGCAACCCGTTCTCCATCCAACTTTGCTCCACGTAACTTCTCAACTCTTGTTCAAACACCCTCGCCTCGTCCAACCCTTCCTTCTTCTCTTTCCCACTCACGCCTTTCATCTTCCTCGCTTCTTCTATTACGCCTTCGCTCGCCTCCCTCACAGCCCACGCGATTTGCCTCACGCACTGTTCGTACGTCCTCAGCGGCTTCTTGGCGCCTTTCTTCATCAACCCGCGCGCGCGGATGCGTTTTAAATCCTCGATCAAATTCTGTCCACTCGTCTTCTTCCCTTTCGGCCAGTTCATGACGACTGTGGTAAATGCTTTAACGTTGTTCAAACTTATTTTCGCGCATTTCCAGCTAAAAATATCATCTCCGTCCTCTGTCGCCGCCGCGTCTGCAAACAACGGAAATTCGAGTTGCAACCCATTCCTCAACCAAAAATCGTTGCAAATGAGCGCCACGTCGGCTAAGAAGCACTCTTTCTCGTACTCTTTCCCGCACGACCCGTGTTCTTTCATCCACCGTCTCGAAAAGTCCAGCGCCACGTCTTTTGCGGTCCATTTCGCCCCTTTCCTCGTCGTGGTTTTCTTCTCTTCGTTTCGAAATTTCGCGAGCACTTTTGCGATTAAATCGAACGACCCCTGGTGTTGGTGTTTGAGCGCCACCAACAACGTCTCCTCGATTTCCTCGTTCGCCGCGTCCAGCGCTTCCAGCGCGGAGTCCAGGGACTTATCGTTGTTGGTGGTGGTGTTCGACGACGACGTTGGTGGTGGTGGCTGTGGTTGTTCTTCCGCGGCGTCGACGACGGTCATCTTCCGTCGTCGTCTTCTTCCTCTTTTTTGGAGTCATTTCTTCTCTTTCGAAAGAGAGAGGCCTTGTGGTTTTTGAAACCCTAAAATTACAACACCTTAAACCATCGTCTTTTTCTTTTTGCTTCCTTTTTTTGGGAGGCCCCCTTTTCTTTTTTTCCCTCTCTCGATAAAGTAGTAACACGAATACTCCAATACTACGCATCATCATCGTCTTTCTCGGGCGCGTGACTTTGTCTCTCGAGAAAAGCTCCTCCAACACGAAAAAACGGGACCAAGAAGGAAGAAACGTTCTGTAGGCTCTTTTTCTTTTCGAGGAGAGCGACGACGACGACGACGACGCGAGCGGTTTTTTTGGATCCAAGAAAGGGAGAGACTTTTGGGTGTGGGGTAATTCTTGGAATTTGATTGACTCTCTCTCGCTCTCGCT
This sequence comes from Bathycoccus sp. TOSAG39-1, assembly GCA_900128745.1. Classification (NCBI taxonomy): domain Eukaryota; kingdom Viridiplantae; phylum Chlorophyta; class Mamiellophyceae; order Mamiellales; family Bathycoccaceae; genus Bathycoccus; species Bathycoccus sp. TOSAG39-1. Next base: position 16,086 of record LT667637.1, read on the forward strand.
CTCGGAAAGGCAATACCCCTTCGCGTCGGACGATACCGACACGCGGCGCGCCAGAAAGGCGAGGGAGGACACGCGGAGGATGCTTGCGAGGCAACAGGAAAGAGCGGCGGAGAAGAACGCGTTGGAGCAACAGAAACTTCAACACCACGATTTTCATCCAGGAGGAGGAGGAGGGCCCGAGGACCACCAATTGCGAATTGTGAAGAAACCGAAACGAGGAGGACCTCCGAATGCCTTTTCGATTTTACCGTATAAGCATTTACCTCCTTTGAAAGATGGAGCGAAAGAGTGGGAGCAGTTACGGTCGGCGATTCAATGCATATTCGAAAACGCGACGAAACACTTGTCGTTTGAAGAGCTATCGAACGTCGTGTATCGGATGGTTTTGAGCGGGAGTTCGATGACGCATTTTATGCGGGAGAATTTGAAGGAGGAGTTGAGCAAGAGAGCGTGGACGATTAAAGAAGAGTTGAAAGGGATAGAGACAGGAACTGTTGCTGGCAGAGGTTATAGATATGAGGGAGAGGAGGAGACAAAAGCGTTGGCGTTTTTAGAAGCGATGATTAGTAAATGGAGCGAGTTTGAGCAGCAAATGGAAGTTATTCGGGACGTGTTTATGCACATGGAGAGGAAGAAGATGAGAGATGATGACGCTGCGAAAAATAGTAATAGTTTTGCGGGCAGAGGCGCGCCGGCGACGACGCCGACG